>BPLR01020080.1:0-19646 GCA_021605095.1 Caerostris extrusa
TAAAATTAACAACACAAAAAAATGAATCAAAGCAACTTTCTAAGTTTCCTTGTAATTACTCTAAATTCAATACTTGAAATTGTCTGAGTCTGAGAGAATATTGTTTCATCTCTGCTTTTTTAATCTTTCGTCTCAAAAAAAGACAGACAGCGTCGGATGCATAAGATTGAAGGGGATCAAATTGTTTTCTTCGCGATTTATTGGAACGGCCAGCACTACACTTGAAATGATTAAGTCAGGGGCAGAAGATTTCAGGTGGGGGATTTATAGGGAGGGTCAATGTCAATGGAAAGAGGAACCAGATTGAATTCGAGTTCTCTCGCGGGACAAATATAAAGTTCGAAAAAAACGACTTCTTCTTTTGAGATAATTACTGCCAGAGAGCTTTGTTCATTTTTTTTTCATGAATCAATGACTAGATTTCATCTGACATTTTTTGCAAAGGGATAACAACCAGAAAAAAATCTAAGTTTAAATGATTCCTTATTTTTTTAACCTTTTTTTTATGTCACTAATTTTGTAAATATGGACTGTAAAGTTAATAGGCTATAATTTCAGAATGGGGACAAAAAAAAGGTTCGAAGCCTTTTCAGAAACTTGTTAAAGAGAGTCACTAATGGTTAAATTTTTGTACTGTATAAATATGAATACTTCAGTTAAATTTTTAAGAAAATGTAGACTTATTGAAACTAAAGATTAATCATTAGTAAAAATTTTATTTAATGTTATTTTTGTAACATTTAACTAATTTATTAAATATTTTATTTTAGAAAAAAGAATTTCATGGGACAAATGTTCAAATAAAACTGCCATTCCACGTCAAGTGCAAAACAATTTTTCCTTCTTTTAATAAAATCAGAGCCATAAACTTTTACAACAATATAAAAGACAAAGATTTATTAAAAAAAAACGAATCCCATAATCATATTAAAGTTTAAAGAAATTTGAACTCAAGTTTTATTACGCTTAAGGAATTTAAATCAGTCTTAAGTCTTTGAAAATATATTAAATGAATCGCCAGGCCCGTAGACTTTTAAAATGCAATTAGGTTTAGTTTTCCCCCTCCCAAGATTCACGTTTTAATCCTGAGTTTATTGTCTAGTCACTTTTTTTTTTTTTTTAAATAAATGGAATTTCAACTTCTTTAAAGAGGGGACAGGATACGTGAAGTAGGGAATGGCTTATACTGGTGTTCTTTTCAGTACTCAAAATAACAAGAGCAACATTTTTTTTAAACATGTCATTCATTCATTGGGAACATTCAAAATATTATATATAAATGATTCCTTATTTTTGAAAAAAACCTCTTTAACTTACTACGTCCAACTTTTGTAAATACATCTTGGTCAAAATATTTAATTTATTTAATTTACTACGAAAAAAGGACTTTATTTTATAGAAATACGCCAAATATGCAAAGCGCAACTCTAAAACTAGGTTATTAACCAATGATAAATTTGCAGAAAATTTTGGTAAATTTGGATTCATTTGGTGGTAAACAATTTGTCAAACTTCTAGAAATAACTAAGTGCTTAGCATGTGACAATAATTAAAAATAAAATAAGATTCCTTATTTTTAAAAGCTGTCTTAAATCCTGGTGGTGGCATGGATGTTTGTTAGTGGTTCGAGATCCACATTAAACTGTGTGCCCCCGGTTTAATTAGCTCAAAGTGTGCACAAAATGACCGTAGAGCGACAAGTCAAATAATCTAGAAGTGTTAAAGCTTGCAATTAAAAGTTTCTTTTTTAGATTTTTTAATAGATATTTTCTTTGAATTTTGCACTGTGCAAATTTAAGTATATATTTTTTTAATCTAATGTAGCTGGCAAAAGTTAGACAATTGTCTTGGAGGCCTTAAGTGCAAATGCTGCACAAACGTTTTCGCTTAGCAGTAATCAGGAGGTGCAAATAGTTTGAGCTTTAATCTGCGGACGCGGAATAAAAATAACTTAAACAACGCTTTACAATCATATTAGACCGGGACCAACAGTTTAAAGGGAATTCCAAACCACTAAAACATTCATGGCACCATGGGATGGAACCCGACACATGTGGCATGAGAGCCAAACGTTAGCCACTCGGTCATTCATGTCCTCCAAATATTTGTCAAAATAAAAAATTGAAATAAAAAATTTTTATTTTCCCATTTTTAAAAACATTAAACTATTTATGATTTAAAAAAAAAAATTCTGAAGAGTTACATCCTTGGAAAAATCTCAAAAGAGTAAACTATTTTTTACTGAAGTAATAAACTCTAAGATAAAATTAACAACACAAAAAACAGAATCAAGCAACTTTCTAAGTTTTCTTGTAATTACTCTAGAATTCAATACTTGAAATTGTCTGAGTCTGGAGAGAATATTGTTTCATCTCTGCTCTTTTTAATCTTTCGTCTCAAAAAAAGCAGACAGCGTCGGATGCAGAAGATTGAAGGGGATCAAATTGTTTCTTCGCGATTTATTGGAATGCCAGCACACACGTGGAAATCGATTAAGTCAGGGTCAGGAGATTTCAGGTGGGGATTTATAGGGAGGGTCAATGTCAATGGAAAGAGGAACCAGATTGAATTCGAGTTACTCTCGCGGGACAAATATAAAGTTCGAACTAAAAATGGAAAACTTCTTCTTTTGAGATAATTACTGCCAGAGAGCTTTGTTCATTTTTTATTTTTTTTGAATCAGTTACTAGATTTCATCTCACATTTTTTGCAAAGGGATATTTAAAAAAAAAGTAATAAGTTTAAGTTAAGTTTTAATTTTTTTTGTCACTAATTTAACAAATATTTTGAAAAAGAATTTCGTGGGACAAATATATAAAGTTCGAACTGTTCACTTAAGGCCTTACTGTTCACTTAGAAAAAAAATTTTTTAACCTAATAAAATGAAGTGTTAGTTTAAATAACTGTTATGACATTCGATTCTTATTTCACCACTGATGTCATAGCAAAAAATTTGCTTTAATTCTGTTATTTTGTAAAACATTTGAGATACTCCAATTATGAAATTTTTATTTTGGAAGTCTCACGGAGAAAAATAAGCGCATTAACTTATGTTCAAATTGTAGTATCCATTTGTCAATGTGCAAAACGAACGTTCGATTCCCACTGATGGCATCCTTCAATCATTGCTTTGAAAAATATATAGAAATTGGGGAGTTATTAATAATGCACGAAACAATAATTAAAAACAAAGCTAAACTTCTAGAAGCTGTCTTCGAATCCTGGCGGTGGTATGGATGTTTGTGAGGGGTTGGAATCCACGTTAAACTATAGATAGCAGTCTAATTGGTTCAAAGTGGGCACAAAATGACCGTAGAGCGACCAAACCATTCTAGAAGCTGTTAAAAGTTTGGAATCAAAAGATTCCGTAAATGAAATAGATATTTTCTTGCCAAAGTATTTTTGCACTGTGCAAATTACAATATCTTAAAAGGTAAAAAAAAAAAAAAAAATAAAATTTTTATTTATAATTTTTTTATAAATATCAACTTATTTATGTTTTTTTTTTTAATTTATTCTGAAGAATTACATCATTGAAATAATCTCAAAATATTTTTTACTGAAATAATAAACTCTAACAGATAAAATTAACACACAAAAATCTGAACCAAACAACTTTCTAAGTTTCCTTGTAATTACTCTACAGTTCAATACTTGAAATTGTCTGAGTCTAAGAGAGCATATTGTTTCATCTCTGCTCGTTTAATCTTTCTTTCTCAAAAAAGAAAACTCCGTCGGATGCAGAAGATTGAACGGGATCAAATTGTTTCTTCGCGATTTATTGGAATGCCGACACTACACGTGGGAATCGATTAAGTCAGGGCAGGAGATTTTGGGAGGGGGATTTATAGGGGGAGGGTCACTGTCAATGGAGAGAGGAACCAGATTGAATTCTAGGTCTCTCGCAGGACAAATATAAAGTTCGAACTAAAAATGGACGACTTCTTCTTTTCAGATAATTACTGCGAGAGAGCTTTGTTCATTCTTTTTTTTCTGAATCAATTGCTAGATTTCATCTCACATTTTTTGCAAAGGGATATTTAAAGAAAAGTATTAATTTAAAGTTAAATGTTAAGTTTTAAATTTTTTATGTTACTTATTTAACAAATATTTAAAATTTTTTTTTTTTACAAATATTTAAAAACACAATTTTGTGGGCCAAATATAAAGTTCGACATAAAAATGGACGACTTCTTTGATATAACTATTGTTAATTTTATTTTTTCTGGATCAATTATTAGATTTCATCTCACTTTTTTTTTGAAAGGGATATTTAAAGAAAAGTATTCAGTTTTATGTTGAGTAATAAGTTTTAATTTTTTTTTATATTACTAATTTAACAAACAAAAAAAAAAAAAAATTTTTTATTCTCTATTATTTATTTTATATTCATGTTTTGTATTATGTGAAATTAATTTGTATTGTAATTTAACAAATTTGTTTTTAATTTAAATTTATCATATGCATCGATAATGGTTAATAGTGCAAGGTGATTCAAAAACTCAAGGGCTAATATTTACAATAACTGCTTGATAGAGTCGTTCAAGTGATTGGTGGAGATTTTTGAAGTTGTATTTTCCAGACATCTTCAGCGGCAAAGTATATTCGAGTGATGACATACTCAACAGATGCAAATATATCCTGGTAATCGAGGACCTTTAGACGTCTCCATAAAAGGTAATCCGGTAATTTGAAATGTGTCCATAAAATAAATGAGTGTCTTAAAGTATCAGCATAAGAAGTAATTCGAGAAGTAACAAGTTCACAACTAACTATAACTTGGCAAATGCAAATGTATCCTGGAAATCGAAAGACTAGACATCTCCATAAGAAGTAATCGATTACCTTCAGATGTCTACATAAAAGTAATCCGGTAATTTGAAATGTGTCCATAAAAATAAATGAGTGTCTTAAGGTATCAGCATAAGAAGTAATTCGAGAAGTAACAAGTTCACAACTAACTATAACTTGTCAAATGCAAATGTATCCTGGCAATCGAAAGAATTTAGACATCTCCATAAGAAGTAATCGATTACCTTCAGATGTCTCCATAAAAAGTAATCCGGTAATTTGAAATGTGTCCTTAATAATATATGTTTACCTTAATATATCACAATAAGAAATAATTCGAAAGGTAATAAGTGAGGTATAAATTCACAACTAACTATAACTTGACAGATGCAAACGTATCCTTTTAATCGAGGGACATTAGACATCTCCATAAGAAGTAATTGACTAACTTCAGCTGTGTCTACGAAAAGTAATCCAGTAATTGGTAATGTGTCCCTAAAAATAAACGATTGCCTTAAGATATCACCATAATTCGAGAGGTAATATGTGAGGTATAAGTTCATAACTAAGTATAACTTGATAGATGCAAATTTATCCTGGTTTGGTTTGCCGCGCTACTGTCATTTTGTGCACACGAGGGTTAAAGAGACCGGGACCTACAGTTTAAAGTGGATTCTGAACCACTAACAAACATCCATGCCACCGCCAGGATTCAAACTGGAGAGCCAGTGGTACCAAAACCAGAGCGTTAGTTAATTGGCCATCAGGCCGCAATGTATCCTGGTAATCGAGGGTCTTTAGACATCTCCATAAGAAGAAATCGATTACCTTCAGATGTCTCCATAAAAAGTAATCCAGTAATTTGAAATGTGTCCATAAAAATAAATGAGTGTCTTAAGGTATCAGCATAAGAAGTAATTCGAGAAGTAACAAGTTCACAACTAACTATAACTTGGCAAATGCAAATGTATCCTGGCAATCGAAAGACTTTAGACATCTCCATAAGAAGTAATCGATTACCTTCAGATGTCTCCATAAAAAGTAATCCAGTAATTTGAAATGTGTCCATAAAAATAAATGAGTGTCTTAAGGTATCAGCATAAGAAGTAATTCGAGAAGTAACAAGTTCACAACTAACTATAACTTGGCAAATGCAAATGTATCCTGGCAATCGAAAGACTTTAGACATCTCCATAAGAAGTAATCGATTACCTTCAGATGTCTCCATAAAAGTAATCCAGTAATTTGAAATGTGTCCATAAAAATAAATGAGTGTCTTAAGGTATCAGCATAAGAAGTAATTCGAGAAGTAACAAGTTCACAACTAACTATAACTTGGCAAATGCAAATGTATCCTGGCAATCGAAAGACTTTAGATATCTCCATAAGAAGTAATCGATTACCTTCAGACGTCTCCATAAAAAGTAATCCAGTAATTTGAAATGTGTCCATAAAAATAAATGAGTGTCTTAAGGTATCAGCATAAGAAGTAATTCGAGAAGTAACAAGTTCACAACTAACTATAACTTGGCAAATGCAAATGTATCCTGGCAATCGAAAGACTTTAGACATCTCCATAAGAAGTAATCGATTACCTTCAGATGTCTCCATAAAAAGTAATCCAGTAATTTGAAATGTGTCCATAAAAATAAATGAGTGTCTTAAGGTATCAGCATAAGAAGTAATTCGAGAAGTAACAAGTTCACAACTAACTATAACTTGGCAAATGCAAATGTATCCTGGCAATCGAAAGACTTTAGACATCTCCATAAGAAGTAATCGATTACCTTCAGATGTCTCCATAAAAAGTAATCCGGTAATTTGAAATGTGTCCTTAATAATATACGTTTACCTTAATATATCACAATAAGAAATAATTCGAAAGGTAATAAGTGAGGTATAAATTCCCAACTAACTATAATTTGACAGATGCAAACGTATCCTTTTAATCGAGGGACATTAGACATCTCCATAAGTAGTAATTGACTTTCAGCTGTGTCCACGAAAGTAATCCAGTAATTGGTAATTTGTCCCTAAAAATAAACGATTGCCTTAAGATATCACCATAATTCGAGAGGTAATATGTGAGGTATAAGTTCATAACTAAGTATAACTTGATAGATGCAAATTTATCCTGGTTTGGTTTGTCGCGCTACTGTCATTTTGTGCACACGAGGGTTAAAGAGACCGGGACCTACAGTTTAAAGTGGATTCTGAACCACTAACAAACATCCATGCCACCGCCAGGATTCAAACTGGAGCCAGTGGTACCAAAACCAGAGCGTTAGTTAATTGGCCATCAGGCCGCAATGTATCCTGGTAATCGAGGGACTTTAGACATCTCCATAAGAAGAAATCGATTGACTTCATATATATCCATAAAAAGCAATCCAGTAATTTTAAATGTCTTCATAAATGATTTGAGTTTTGGTGAAGCTCTGTGGCTGCGCAACAGCCGTTAGCTTCTATCTCGGATTGTCCAATGTCTTCACAAAAATAAATGAGTGCCTTAAAATATCACCATAAGAAGTAATTCAAGTAATTCGGGTGGTAATAAGTGAGGTATAAGTTCACAATTAACTATAACTTGACAGATGCAAATGTATCCTGGTAAACAAGGGACTTCAGACATCTCCATAAAAAGTCATCGACTGACTTCAGAGATCTCCACAAAAAGTAATCCACTAATTAATATAATTAATGAACTAATTAATGCCCTAATTTTTTTTGTAATCCATAAAAATAAACTTAAGATATCCCCATAAGAAGTGTTTTGAGTGGTAGTAAATGAGTCATAAGTTCATAGCTAACTATAACTTAACAGAAAAGCAGACAAATGATGCAGAAAAAGCATTGCTGTGGCCACTTCAGCACCTCAGACGGCAAGCTGTGCGGGAGATTATTCTCACCCAATAAAAAGTAACTAGAGAGAGGGAATTGATGAGGAGCTTACAATGTATCCATTGGAGCCCAGCTCTTCATGGGAGGCCAGCTGCGTCCGCTCCTCTTTATTGCCCGTCACAAATGCGAATAAGTAGGTCCATCCGCCCAGCATCCGGCACATCCCGATCAGTCCGGCTGTGACCAGCACGCTCACGCCAATCAGAATCAGAGCCACGGCCCAGTCGTCCATCGCTCAGCCTCTTCTGGAGAGAGAATATATGAATTATTTTAGGTTTTTGATACGTATAGTTTGTAATAACATTTTCACATAAGTTCATAAGTTTTTTTATAGAAATGTGTATTTCATTCGCTAGAAGAAGCAATATATAACAAGTAATATAAAAAATTTTTTTAAGTCAATTCCTACTTTTTTTTTACTATATTGCTGAAAAGTCCTTTACAAATAAAGTTGGAATTTTTTTTAGTTTATCTGGCGCCATCTATTATTAGATACATGCAACTTAAATCCAAAAACTAAAAAATTAATTAAAATTAATTACTGAATTAATTTTTGAAAAACTGTATTAACGTCCAGTGCCATCCTCTACAAGTTCAAAAAAAAATGTGTTTGAACATGAGTAGATGAATAAAAAGTATTTTATGAGCGATTGAAAATTTGAACAAGATATATATAGGGAGAGTGTGAGCTAATAGAAGGAATTGAAAAAGCAATGATTAGACCAGGGGTGGCCAACCCAAATGATTTTAAGGGTCACTTTGGAAATGTATCATAACTCCGCGGGTCGCATATAAAATTATATATCCCCATGTTAGATCTAGACCTCTATAGACGTTTTTTGGAGTGAAAAATTGAAACATAATGAGTTATTTACTTTTATTCTTACATGTAAACATAGATAATATACTAATAACGATACTAAACGCCCATTGTAAAGAAATATATAACACTAAAAATGAAATGTAAAAAAATATATAAATATAAACGAAATAAAAAATGAAATCCTTAAAAAATATTTATTTTACTACTGCGATATTTGTTTCTCCGCTCTTTCACTTAGCTGTTGCAAATCGATCTCAATTTGGGTATTTGCACAGCGTAATTGGTGTTGCGTCCGTTATGTTTGAGCGTGTTTTTGGCCAATTTCATTTTAGAAAACAACAATTCGCAGGTGTAAGTTGAACCAAAAGTGCCAACAACCTTTTCGTATCAAATTTCTCAAATTGGATCATATGGATGCACAAATAATGTATTTGTTTAATACATTGGCTTTCACTACTTTGGCCATTATAAAAATAAATATATTTTGTTAAAGTGTGATAAATCTCACGGACCGGAAAATGTTCAAGGTGGGCCGCAGGTTGGCCAACTTTGGATTAGAATATAGTGATTTTATAGTGACAATATAAAAACTATAATCACTCCATCATTTATTTTTATTGATTTTTTTTTTATTATATTATATATTAAATTAATTATATATATATATATATATATATACATATATTGAAATAAAGGAGGGAAAAAATATTATATTGTAAATCTTTAATTAATGCTTTTCATTTAAAACTTTTATTTTCAATATTTAATTATTCATTAATTTTATAGGTAATAATTATGACTTAGTTATGAAAAACAATTTTATAAATGAACAAAAAATAATTTTTATAAATAAAAGTAGATGTATAAATGTTTAATAGTTGTAAGCATCGTTTTTAAAGCAATGACAGAAAACATAAGCAAACATAAGAGCAACAAAACATACGTAAATCAAAGCAATATATGCAATAGTTGTTAATAATATTAAATTGAATTACTAAAACTATAAGAGAAGTTTACTAAGTAGAATATACAAGCATATAAATTTAATGAAAAGAATGTTTAAAAAGTAAGTACGTAATTTTAAATTATAAATTTTTTTTTTTTATTCATATTCCTTTGTTTGATGTAATAAATAATACTTTCAAAACTTTTTTCTGAAAGATACAATTTTACAAAAATTTAAAGTGGATTAATAAATTAATGATAAAAAAAGTATTTCTTTACAAATATTTGAATAAATGATACGAATTTTTTGATGATAACATCCAATTATTTTAGTATTAGATAGAACCATTATTTAATGTAAGAATCATATTATTATTTTGAATATAGGTTGTTTATTAAACTTATTTATTTGAGATAAAAAAATCTGAATACATAATATCCTACTGATAATTATTTTTTTGTTCTTCAAAAATCAAAATTAATAAATAAGTCTTAAAAATAAATCTCGAATTTTATCAAGTGTTTTTATGTAGTAATTGAATTTTAATTAAGAACAAATTTATTCGATGTATCACAAACAAAAATTATTTTTTGTAAAGGTGCATTAAAAAATTTTGGAGTAGACGACAAAATCTAGTGAACTGTCAACAATTTTGTAAAAATTCTGAAATTAGTAAAAAAAAAAATGTTTAATTGCATTCTCTAGAGGAATCCTTAGAAATATCAAAAGAGTTGATTGACTTGTGATTGGCTTTTTTGGGGGATAATTGGACAAAAAAATCAACTAAAATAAGGTTTCAGTTCACTGATTGCTTTCTTTTTTTTTGGGCTCACTTTTATGGATTCTTCAATTGTGCGATTCGTTCGTTATTTCTTTAAAAAAATGCAAGATATGAATGTTTATTACGTTTATATATATTTTATAGCTTGGTGCTTCAACAAAAAATACAAAATTCGATTGTATTCGAAATAAAAAAGAACCCTTTATTTTAGTTGTTTTTTTTTTTTTTAAATCATTGTTAACAAAAGTGTTTTTTGCTATTTGTTTAACTTTTTTTTTAATGAAATATTTATCTTTACTAATTTAAATACCGTTTTTATATTATAATATTCTTAAATATTTGATTTTTACGAAACTTATTCTTAAATATTTGACTTTTACGTAACTTATTCTTAAAATGATTATAGTCAGATATTTATTTTCACAAAATGTGATTTGAAAACTTTAGCAAAATGAATTAGTTGGAAATTAATCAGAAAATTAACAGAAATCTAGAAAATAAAGCCAAAAAGTAAACAGTACTTAAAATAAATTTGTTTAAATATGACTCTGTTTCGAGATAAGAGGTGTAAAAAAAAAATGAGGTATAAATAGTCAAAGTACAAATTTAACCTTGCCAGCATTAAAGCAAGGGGCCTGATGACCGATTGACTAGTGCTCTGTTGCTCGATGCCACAGGTTTTGGATTCGAGTCCCGGCGGTGCCATGGATATTTGTAGTGGTTGGGAATCCATATTAAACTGTAGATGCCTGTTAATATGACAATAGAGTGTTGAGCGTATGGATGACAACCCTACTCCGTAAAAAGAAAAATATGTAATATTTTGAAATCTGTCAGTAGAAATCTGTCACCATGGGATTGTTGCGCCATTGAAGAAGAACTAACAGTAAATAAATAATTTACATTAGTGTTTGTCAAATTTTCCCAAATAAGCTATTCCAATGAGCTTTATAAAACAACGTTTCTGTACCAAAATATCATTTATAAATAAATTGCAATTTGGTATTACTTGCCGTATTTTGGACGGAAATTCAATATGTTATTTATGATTCCAACTAAATTATAAAATATATTCAATTTCATTTTTAAAAATATTTTATTAGAAAGAAGGAATCCTCCGAAATTCTTCAATTTTTGCAGTTATTTATTTATAAATACATTTAAATAACGACAAAAAAACTGTAAATTTATTCCATTTAAAATTCATTAAAACAATCAAAATGATTCGTGCAGCATATTTAATCGCAACGCAATGAACTAGAAATGTTTTTGGACATAGTGTAACGCAGATCTACCTCCTCATGGTGTACTCCGGGCAATGCCTAATATGGCAAAATGAGCAAAGTCTTCAGCCTCACTCCCAGTGTGAGTTTTTTTTTTTTAGTTATGCAGTGGAACGCAGGTGGTTTGTCCCATTATCATCAGTGGCATTGCTGTGGCTTTTCTGTGGTCA
Organism: Caerostris extrusa; assembly: GCA_021605095.1. NCBI lineage: Eukaryota > Metazoa > Arthropoda > Arachnida > Araneae > Araneidae > Caerostris > Caerostris extrusa. Next base: position 11,696 of record BPLR01020080.1, read on the forward strand.
CGATTGTCTCCGCAAACACCTTCACAGAATTAAACTGACTCCTGGCCCTCTCTGTCTCCTGTGTGATGGCAGGGAAGAAATGGATCTGTTTCACTTTGCTTCCTGTTCTGCACTGCCTCCTGTTTCTTTATGGAAGCGTTATTGCATTGCCACACTTGTTAATGGATTAACTGATGTTAATTGTTACTATCTTGTCCTTTATATTTTTTAATGTTATCTGTTGTCCTGTGCACTTGCCAATGGAAATAAAAAAAAATTAATCATCTTGGATATATAAATAAAAACTTTTACAAATTGTATTGGGTCTTATATCTTTAGATTTTTCTGAAAAATAGCAAGGTACAAAAGTTCAAAAATCTGCAATTGTTAAATTAATTACACTTGTTCTTTGGCGGCTAAAAAAAACACTTTGTCTTCTACTTTATTTACCTCGCTCCTTAAATATAACTACAGAAGACAATAAAAAAGGATTCCAATAAAAGAATCGAGTCGCAACAGATATCAGTAGCTTAATTCATAGAGCAGACATCTAGAACTTAATCACCTGGTTTCAACCAACAATCCTTTACCGGAATTATCTGTCTGAATAGACTGAGAGCTAATGGCACTCTAAGCTTCCTATTAAAGCCTCGCAGCACAAAAGCGGTTAATAGCAACTGAAGTAATGGGGGCATGATAGCGCCATTAAACATCAGGGTCCTTGTTACTATTTAGAGAGCTTCTTCTTCTTAAGATATTTTTTTCTTTCGCATTTTAAATCTCGAAACGTTACGTATAAGACGTTTAGAAGTTTTAATGACGGAGGTTATTGTTTTTCGATGTTTCTTTTTATAGATTTTCATAGCTTTCAAAAGACGAAGATGAAGAAAAGTGTTTGAATACAAAGTAGTATATTTCCATTTATTTCTTTTTAATGTTCGAATATAATGGATTGCATGTGATTTTAAAATGTATTTTGCTGCTGTACGTCGGTGGATCTGATATTCCATACATATGCATATCACAATTCAAATGAAGGAAATAGAATGCATTTCGGAAAGACTTAGGGGTTTGAGGCACTGCATATAGAGGAAAGATACAAACTTTGACTTTGGAACAAACGATAATGGGAGAGGTAGGAAAAGCAAAGTAAGGAGTGTGTGGAATAGAGTGAAGAGTTCCAGGAAGTGCACTTTTTTTTTTTTCTCTCGTTAGGAGGGTACAAGAGTTGAGTGAAAAGTTTAGGCAGTACGGAGGGTAACAAAGACCCTTACACAAAGTGGTTTTATTGTGATTTTTTACTTGATATATAATTATAAATTGTGTATTGTATGTTGAAGTTGTGCAGTTCTATCTTTTGTAATTTAATAAAATAGCAGCTTTACATTGCGTAATTATTTTAAGAAATATTTTAGTTATCCACGATCAGCACTAAATCAAGACCACACGTATATACGGCCTTAACTTCAACTAATTCAAATTATAATTTCAGGATTATTATCATTGTTCATTTGTATAATAAAAAATATTTTTATTATTTAAATTTTAATACGAAGAAACATATTTTTAGTGCATTATAAGTATGGCAATTCCTATATTTTTTATCTTTATATTTTATCGAGCACTTATTTAAAAGCAAGTATTTTTCGTCTTCTTTTTATTTTTAGTAATCTGACATTACTTTTATGATACATAAACATGAAGGGAAAACTTCTTTTATAATGCATTTAATTTTGAATTTTTCTTTTTTATTTCAAAAATTTTGTTAAACATTTAAAATTTTAACTATTATTTTTTTATTTTTCATTCTTATTGGAATTGTGAAAAAATGTATGTAATTCATTTTAAATTATTAATAACCATATAAATCTTAATAAAAAAGAGACACATTTTATATTATTTGTTAAATTTATTTTCTAAAATTCTTATTATTAATGGATAAAAATAAACTTAATACAGTTGAACGCTCTTTCAATTTAATTTAAAATTTCTTTTCATTTTCCTTTTTAGTCGTATTCATTAAGATTTTAAGAACATCGCCTTTTATTGAGTTCATTAATCTTTAAATTATATTCTTCATCTGTATGATTCCTTTTTTTCTAGAATAATTAAAATAAATTTTTACAAAATCTTATTGTTTTCAATCAAGGAATGAACTAACGAACTATGGATAAACACAAATCTTCATATCTATCGCATTACTTTAAAATTCGGAAGAAATTAACTGATTAATATGAATTAAAAATATTTTTTATTTACTAAACATTTTTACATTATTTTTTTTTTATTTATTATTTACTATTTTCTTAAATACTGACTTGAAATAAATTTTAATACAATAATCGAAATAGTTTTAAAACCTTTTTCTCTTTAAAAATAAATTCTATTAATTACTTTAAAGGCGGTACATAAATTATAAAAAATTATTTTAATACAAATGCGATCAAAACATTTATGATAAAGGAAATCGTATATTTCGATTTTATTCTAATAGATTTCGATAAATATTAACCCTGATATAGGAGGAAAGAGTTTTTCGCTCCTGTTAACCTTTGTTGTTAAAAAATTAATCTTTTGTTGTTGCATGTTAACCTTTTTATAACCGTAGAGTTATAACAAATGTTAACATGCAACAACAAAATCCATGCGTGCCATACGATTAATAAATGTAAAAACGTCGTCATAAGGCAATTTGATGCACTTTAGAAAAAGCAAACAAGTAATTAACAAAAATAAGAAATATGATAGAATTAGCTTTAAGTGAAAAAGAGAATCATTACTGCATATTTTTCAAAATTATTGAAAAGACTGAATGTATTTTCGTAGTATGGAATTAATCATAACTAGCGAAAAATATAATGGACGGTGATATTTTTAAATAGAATGATCGACTTCTCGATATGGGTGCGCAGAAGATCTACCTCCCCGTGGCGCACCTGGTAACACTTTTCAGTGGCTAAAAGATCTGCAACTTGGCATTATTGTTAGATTAATGTTTCAGCATGTTTTGCTGTTTTTGTTGTGTTATTTTGTTGTTGTTGTATGTTTCTTTTTTTTTTTTCGTTGTTTTTTTTTTTTTTTTTTTTTTTTTTGCTGTAACTGTTCATAATCTGCCCTTGGAAATAAAAAAATAAAAAACTTATCGATATTTCTAAAATGAATATTTAACTCTCTCTATATAAAGAATGCAACACAGGAACACAAAAACCAAACGAGAACAAGGAGTAAATTAGAAACACGACCAATTCGCATTCGAAAAGCACCTATTGGTATTCACTACAAAGCAATTTTAAAAGAAAACTATCAAATATTCACAATGAAAATTTTCCAAGTTTTGTTTTAAGTTTAAAAATATTTAGTTTTAGGGGAAATATTTTTTGAACGAAAGTAATCCATTTTTGATTTAGAAATAAAAGCTTTAAACTCAAATTGCTCTAGTTTTATTTTGGGATAAATTTTTAATGGATATAGCCTTTTAATTTTTTGTAATTATTCTAATTAATTATTAACCTTTTATTGTAATCAACTATTTAATTTTTTCAAGAAAAAAACTTGCGTGGGCATTAATTAAACAAAGTAGTCACAAATTGAAGCAACTGAAAAAAATTCTAAAACACTGTGGTTCAATCACAAAAATCTGATCTGATTTTTAATTCATAAAAATCTTGAGATTTTTTTCTTCTCTTTAAGCATCAAACTAACAAAGTGAACAACAAAAACAATTGGTTTTTATAGATATTCAAAATCGAATTGGAACCGAATTTCTTTGTTTACCCATGTTCTCTCTCTTTTTAAACCTTTTATTAAAAAGATTCTTTTATTCTATTCGCCTTTACATAAACAATTATTCCAAGTGCAAGTGAACATTTTTTTAATATACCTTAGATGAATTATGAATTTTTTTTTCAATTTTTCAAATGTTAATATTTATATTTAAAAATATACAATCATGATTAATGACTTTATGCACCGAATTATTTTTATCTTTTCTTTTTTTCTTTCTTTTTTTTTTTTTTTTTTTTAGTACAGAAAACACCTGATTCAGGTTGAATAGTATCAATATATATTCTATGAAACTATTCATATAAGTAAAAAATTCTCGACTACAAAAGTACATTCTTTTTTATTATTTTGAAGCAAATATCATTGTTTATTATGTTTTAACATGTATGCATCGCATCACAATTATTGTACATTTTCCTATGAAATTCTTGAATTCACATATTTTGTACTCTATCAGGAATTTTATGTGAGGAACCTCGTGTTTCACTTGTCCATGAACACAAGAGAGGCTTTCAAGCGCAAAGCTAACCCACATTTGCGTGTCGTATGTAGAGAAAACTGTTGCCAGGTAACTTAACTACTGAGACGAGAAGATATACGCCCATTAAGTGTACCTAATCCTCAGCGTCCTGCAGCATGGACGGGCATCCCATCAGTAGTTTACTCAGGGATGGAGAGAAAGGGGCAGCTTCTGTTGTGATGATGTACACGTAGGTAGAAGTCTGGTTTTTGCTAAATGCCTTAAATTTGTCCTACTAAATGTCCTAAATTTAAGCATAAAGGATAGAATTTTTTAATATAATTTGAGAAATTAAAAAATAGATAATTTGTGCGAAATTTAAAAGTGTACGGATACCTTTTAAAAATATTTTAAAAGTTGCTTATACTAAAAAAGTTATTACGTGATTACATGTTGCTTAATTACAACAATTTCTAAACACTGCTTCAGGTAAAGTAAAAAATAACTATACTGTCATGTTAAATCACTACACAAGAGTGTTCTCCGTACGGGCAACTTCTTGTTGTGATGGTATCCGCAGGTGGAAGTCTGGCTTGGTGTTGAATGTTCTAAAGATCCGATTTATTTAAACATAAAGGATAGAACTTTAATATAACTTTGAAGTTTAAAAAAAAAAAAAATAGATAATTTGTATGAAATTTAAAAGTGTACGGATACCTTTAAAAAATTTAAAACTGCTTATTCTAACAAAAAGTTATTACGTGATTACATGTTGCTTAATTGACAACAATTTTTAAGCACTGCTTCAGGTAAAGTAAAAATAACTATACTTTCATGTTAAATTACTACACAAGAGCGTTCTCCGTACGATATTAAGTTACCCCTTTATCCCTAAAAGCGACATGCCTCCATAAAACACTCGACTAACATCCACTTTGTTACAAGCAAACCATCCAGGCTGCTGCCATCAATTATCCACTTTCGCCCGCCATACAATTAAACCGAACCAGAAACGCTACACGGGTCTTTTAAAGTCGGCCCGATAACTTTCCCCGGAGTTGACAAACACCGAACCCGAATTCCCGATAAGGGCTTCCCGTGATGCATTCATTTGCTTTGAGCGATGCTCTTTAATTAATATTGGGCTGGATATTAAAGAGCAGGAATTGATCTCGTCGTTGCAGGTTCGATAATGTCCGCCAATTTCACAGAATTATTAAGATGGGATCGAGATATGACATTAGTTGTTTAACTAGTTATTATGTTTACAATACTATGTCTAATACTTATGTCTACAACTTATTATGTTTACAATATAGTTATATTAATAGAGAGTTTTTGCACACCGTATTTTATAATACGGTATTTTTCCTAGCGTGCATGCTCATAGGAAGCATTATTACAGATTACGTGCGCAACTTCTTATGAGCATGCGCGCTAGGCAGAAAATAGTGTATTATAAAAATACGGTATGCAAAAAAACTCTCTAATATCAGTTCGTATTGTAGATTATTACGGAGATCCTTTGGCCGGGTAGGGGCCATTTAGAGAGTTTTTGCATACCGTATTTTGACGTCCGTTAGCTTTTTTTCGCTAGCGCGCATGCTCGTAGGGAAACATTATTACAGATACGCATGCGCAATTTCCTATGAGCATGCGCGCTAGGGAGAAAGCCAACGGACGTCCAAAATACGGTATGCAAAAACTCTCTAATAATGTAAAATGTTGAAACATAGCTGTGGTCTCATGCCCTTGAGTTAATACAAAATAGATAATTAAATGCCCTTTTTAAAAAAAAAGAATTATTTATTTAATAAAATTATAAAATGAAAAATAACAAAATTTCAAAATGTAGATGTTGATGAAATCAGCTGCATGTAATAAACAGAATGAGCAAAGGTCAAATTAGGAGAAAAAAACAAACTTAGGAGAAAAAGGAACTTTTTCATCTAGGCAGTTGAAAGGAATTAATTTAAAATATTTAGAACAGTGCGAGGTCTTGTGCTATGTTTGCGGGAAGAAATGTCATAATCGTAATTTTTCTCTAATATTAGTGAATGCAAATATAAATATTAATACAAATGTAAAGAAAATTACAGTCTTCGATTTATTCGACGTGAGGCCTAATGGCCGAATGGCTAGTGCTCTGACCTCCGTACCACAACTTTCGGCTTCGAATCCTGGCCATGCCATGGATGTTTGTAGTAGTTCGTAATCTACTTTAAACCATAGGTCCCGTCTAACAGGGATCGTAGAGCGTTGCGGGAGGTATTGCTGTTCAAGTGTCTGTAGTTTATCTTCCAGTTACACGTACCCTGAGTAGTGTGCTAGTGAGTAACGTCGGTGTGGGGTTTTGCTTAAGGCATAAAAGACAACTATCTAAGTGTTTACCAGATGCATTAGAAAAAAATGTTTAAATAATCATTTGAATTTTGTTTTTATCTTGAACCGGAGTTTTTGGGCCTGATGGTCAACTGACTAACGCTGGTGCCACAGGGATTTGAGTTCAAGTCCGCGTGGTGCATGGATGTTTGTAATGATTCGAATCCAGTTTCCGTCGTAAGTCCCGGTACAAAAAGTGATCGTAGAGCGTTATAAGTAGGGCTGGACAACTGTACCTGTAAAAAGAAACCATCTCCTGTCTCGAAATTCGTCCAAAATCTGAAACCATCTCTGTCTCGAAGCAGACGCCCTGACCCACCATAGGGCTGTTGCGCCATTGATTTGGCTTTGGTTTGTTGCTCTGCGGTTATTTTTTGCACACTTGGCAAATTAAAACCAGGATCTACAGTTTAACATGGATTCTGAAACCACTAATAAACATCCATAACACTGCCAGGATTCGGCTGGACCAATAACCAGAGCGCTAGCCATTGAAGAATACAAGAACAGGAGTTCTATTTTAATACTACTACTCTTTCGCCACACTTGCAGCATCATTGTGCCTAGAGCTGAGTTGCCCTTTACAGTTTGGGAATGATGTGGGTGAGAAGAAGTCTTATTGACTCCCAGACGCTCTCCGGTCATATGTGGGACGGGTTCTACGGTTTAAAAACGGACCTGAATCATTACAAACATCTGTAAGGTTCACCTGGATTGGAACCCGATAAACAGTGAATTTAAAAACCCGAAGTTAATACTTTTTGTACCTGAAGTGAGCGAAAAATGTTTGTTTACTGCCGTTGATTTTTGGGCAGGCAGTAGAGGCCACTCAGAATTTAAACTTAAATAAATGATTACAAATAATTAATGAGGCTTTTCAATAAATATTAAAGTTGTAGTCTGAGCAGCATTTGTCTTGTTCCTCTTTTAGATATGGCAGCACATTGATATTTCGCTTATATTTTTAAAAGTGAATATGCTGTGTGTTCAGTGCTTTTGGAATTAGTCAAAGTCCACTGACCATCCGAAAGTCTCTTTTTTTATTTGTGCTTATATGTTATTTCTTTTCTGATTTCTTCTCAAGAGTTTTTGTTTTTAATTCAGCGGGAAAAGCCTTTAGACAATAGTCTTGATGCCTTAAGACAAAGCATCATGCCGACTTTACTGCACCGTGGAGGTGCGCTGGGCAGCCGAAGAGAAGCTACGGACGCGGGAGGGTCAATATCGCAGCAAAGCCTCCACGATCTTATTAGACCGGGACCTACAGCTAAAGTGGATTCCGAACCACTGCAAACATCCATGGCACCGCCGAGAATCGAATCTGAAATCTGTGGCACCAAGCGGCAG
>BPLR01020083.1:0-14335 GCA_021605095.1 Caerostris extrusa
TTATCTAAGACAAACAATTCTGTCTTAGTCTTGAACAGTTCTAGATGTTTAGCAAAGTTTTGCAGTTCTTCAGACATAAACTGTATTGCAGGCATATGCATCCTCATTATATGCATCACCAGATGTAGAAGACTGTAGAGTATCACAACAAATTGATTCTTGACTTTTTCTGGTTAATGAAATATTCATTTTGGAGTTTCCGGGACGAAAATATTCGTAGGAAATATGTCGTATAACAGATGGTATGTTCGGGTATTGTACTTTTGACATTTTTTCCTTATTCCTCCACGAAGAGGTAGAACCAGGAAAAGTAGGAGTCAAGTACGTAATTATTTTGTTCCCTACAAATTCTCGAATGACAAATGCCATTGCAATTTTCATTCTGCCTCAAAGTCCCATGGAAGTCTCCTTGGACAAGATTGCGGAATATATGTTGGGATTAGAGCTTACCTTAATATTTCATTTTGCATCCTAAATAAAGATATGTCCTTTTTTTCTAACGGAATGCTTGAAATATTTTTGCTCTTCAAATGTCAGTTCTTATATATAGTATAAATTAAATAGGCAGAATTAACGCCCTTAGTTGGTATCACAGCTCTGAAAACGTCACGTGTTTAACTAAAATGCAAAATTATTTGTAATCATTTCTTTCTCACACAAAACACAGCGTACAACTAAAAGCTAAACTTTCCTCATAGGAAAGAACATGTTGATGTTATATTATTAGTTATATATGTTGATATTATGTGATGTCTCATTATCCCCATATGTTAGAATATGTTAGTACAACAATGACGTGAAATGTGATTGTTTTACCGTAACTATAATAGACAAAATATTTACGATTTAATACTTGAAACATTATCTTTACAAGTTATAACTGTTTAGACTTTTGATACAATGGATAATAAATCACATGGGCACCGATAACTTGGAATTACCATTAATCTCTGTAAGACATCGATACATTTCTTAAGTGAATCAGTTAATCTTCATTTTTCGGGTTCCGTTCACGCAACAACAAATTTGAGCCATCTGGAGAACGAGCACAATTGTCATTTTTGAAAAGAAACTACCGAATTGTTTATCAAGCTCAAAACAAATCATTTAGAAAGATTAATGATAAGAAGTACAATGTCGAAGAAACGAGAAGTTTTCATTGGTTGAGTGTCTTTTATAAAATTTTCTAGGTCATAGTTGTGTTCCAGTAAAAAAAAGATATTGCTAATGACATTTACTAACTCCAAGTGTGGTTGTTTCTTAAAAGATACTACAATGATTTTGATGATACATTATTAGGTATCTGTGAGTGAAATATGTATTAAAGTCATTGTAACTTATGGTAAATGAGTGCATATTTTTACATTGACTAATTAAAAACGATGATTTATTGCAGAAGTGTATAGTTTATGAGACACAAGAAGAACTTTAATTGTTAATTTATGTCTTTGCAGTGAATAAGAAAAAGTATATATATATATATTTCATTGTATTAAGAAAGATTTCAAAGAAAATGGAAGAACTTTAATTGTTAATTTATGTGTTTGCAATGAATAAGAAAGAGAAAAAAATATTTTATACATTGTATTATGAAGAAATTCGAGAAAATTAATATAACCAAGAGATATATACTTGTTTGTATTCTTCTGTCATCTTACAAAATTATGGGTACTAAACTTTTATTAGAGAAGTTATTTCTGCCTATTCTTTTGGCAAATGTTTGTTTCTTTTTAGTATTTAATAATTCATACTTTATACATCATTCATAATTCATAAGCGCTTTTTTTTGAGTTTCTCTTAGCCATTGAAACAGATGTGAATAATATTGTTTTAAAAGATAAGCATTGTTTGATATAAAATAATTCAAACTTTTGGAAAATAGGATATCAATTGGCGTTTGTCAAAACTAATTATGCGATTAATATTTACTTAAGCGTTCCGCAATCGTAATAGGGACTAAATAATTAAAACATATATTACTGAGTGATTATAAAATACTTCAAACTCGTATTAAATTGTCTATTTCAAAGGATATTGAATTGTGATTCTTACAGGTTTTTTATTACACTTTATTTGAATTTTTATTATTTTTCATAAACCCTGTAAAAATTTGCGTTTAATTGCTTAAAACTTTATATTAAATAAAAAAATATATTAAATATCTTTCAAAGCATGTGATTTTTAAAAATATGTTACAAGAAATTGAATTGTAAATCTGTTCCCTACATCTGGTGTTTGTTGATATACTTTTATAGAACGTGTTGGTGGAGCTGCGTAAGCCACTTGTACATCTACATAAACAAGTTTCAAAGAATAGGAAATATATATTTTACGATTTGGTATTATTTAAATAAGAGGAAATTAAAATAAAAGTAATTAAAATAAAAGGAAATTTAAATAAAAGGTAATTCTGTACTGATAAATATTCAAGAGAATACTTCTACACAGAAGATTATGTACTCTTTTCATACTAGAAGCCATTAACTCTATGATGTCAGATATGAGGCTGGAAGAAATAAGTTATCACATACTGGTGCAGATAGATGGTCTATTGTCTCTCGCAAAGTGGTCCAAAGATATCGACGTATATTCTTATCATAAAATTCAGCCACGAGTTTTCTAAAGTTCACTCTCTGACTCATTTGGTTTGAACATTCTGGGCTCCAACTTATTGGCACAACAAGGATAAATCTGCAACTACAACGTGGAAATTTCTTTAAAATAAAGACCTGCGTGTAAGTCGATATGTGAGTCTTTCTTAAATAATAATACAAAGTCCCAGATTAAGTTTAGTCCTAGAGCAGCAGCATCTAGACCAAATAGCAGGAGATATCCACTCTTCACGGACGAATCCAGTCCTGTTTTATCTAGCAATTCAGGTCTTATTCTAATTTGATAAGAACGAGATTCCAAATACAACCAAACCTAGGTTATTGAAAATCTTATAATTGATTTGTGTTTTTAATTGATATTCTTTATTCCAACAAATAACTTCATTACTCAAGTAAGATTTTTTTTTTTTTTTTATTTCTAAAGGCAAGAGAAAAATGACAAACTCTTAAGAGATTAAAATATTGTTAAATGCACACAAGAAAAAAAGAAAACAATATGAAAAAAATTCAAAGTTCTAAAATTCCAATAGCTTTTAATCTCGGAGTCCCCATGCAAGGTCGTGCATCCTGCTATATGGTGCCTATTCCTGATCTCGTCTTTCTCACAGAGTGGGTAATATGGCCTATCAAAAATGACAGCTTTTTCATGCATGTAAGAAACACTATACATTTTTAACAATATTTAAGTATTTAACTTTTTGCAATTATTTATGGAATTATAGAAAAGTAAATTCAAATTATTTAGAAAATTAAATCTTTTTAAGATATTTTTTCTCGTTTTTAAATGAATTATGCAAATGCTTTAATGTTAATTATACCTATTTTAAAAAAAATTTCGAGTAATTTTTACTTTTAAGCAATTAAATTTTCTTTTTCGTACTAACATAATATTTAATATTCAGCAATGAAGAGTATTTACATTTGAATCAGTTAAGTAATATAATTACTCTGCTGTAAAATAGGAAAGTTCAAAATCTAATCTTGCGGATACTCTATTATTCAGGATTTCTATATACTTCGGGTTGCTTTCAAAATTTGCATACTGTTTGGCCAAACAATAATTAAGTTTATGTCAATTCATATTTGCATGTAGATGAGAAATTCACGTAAAGGTAACTGGAAGAATCGAATTTTCACTGTAAATGGTTATTTTCCTCTTTCTTGGTACTGATTAGTGATTCTGCGGAGAAACTCGATATTAATTGCTTTAATTAAGTTGGAAGTTGTGCTGCATAATGTATATGTTAAACATAAAAAAGAAAGTTCAGTTTCTGTGGTCAAATTTTAAGAACATAACAAATAAGAAGAAATTGAAGTAACAAGTAAAAGATCCTAATCATAAAATACGATAGTTAATTTTATTTTAAATATGGCACAATAAACAATAAAGAGTCATAAATATTACACAAATTTGTCATTTTAGATAAGATAATCAATATATTTTTAGCAATAAATATTTTCCTTAAGATATTATCACGACTAAAAAGAAAAGATAAATGATAATCAATAAAATTTTACTTGTTATTTTTTTCCTCTAGGAGCTATTTTTGAAATTCACTTTTTAAAGTAACAGTAGTATGTCACTTAATAGCTTATTGAGTGAAGAATATTTATTCATAGTTAAAAAATTATTATTTTTTAATTAATAAAGATTATATTTATAATTTAAAATCACCTGCGTAAAAAAATAGGGTAGAGATATTAATCTAATTAAAAATTACTAAATATATTTTTTATCGGATAATATTAAATTTAATAATTATTTAATAAAATCTAATATAATTGTGATTTTAAGATTTCAGAATTTAATGTATCACATCTTCAAGTATTGAATAAGATTATTAATATTAAGGAGGAACATTGCAAAGAAGATAAGTCATGAGGAATAAAAAAAATATTAAAAAATCAAAAATATCTATAAAAATACCACATACCCAAATATCTGATATCGAAATATTTGCTTTTTTCTTCAATATGATTACATTTCATATGACACTTAAATATCTTCGTACAAATGAAAATGATTTTCAGATTAATAATAATTTCAAACTATAATAAAATTTCTTCTCTCGTTCTTCAATAATGTAGAATATGGCTAATGCTAAGATAAGAATTATAACAAAGGCCGTCACATATATAAGCATCACGAAACAATATAATATAACTTTTAATACTTATTCAATTCAATATTGTTCTGTAAATTTTTGCCCCTCACAGCAGAAAAGGTAGCATTACGTTGTTTAAAACAAGTTTGTTTGACACTAACGGCTTAATCTCTTTTGTTTTTTAATAAACTCCTTAACTTGAAGGTATTTGCCACGTGAATACCCGAAATATGCACGTAAAATCAAACAAACACATGAAATTAACATTCTTACGAACGAGGACTGTCAAGAATGACATCTGGAGGGTTGCATCTGAAGGTTACTGTATGAAAAGGAACTTACTTTTACGATCACTTGTTAAATTTCGCACCAACAAACAACTCTTTGTTGAAAAAAACAACATTATATAAACTCTCTACTACGGTCTGTTGAAAGAAATAAAAAAATATTAAATACATTTAATCTTAAGGAAAATAGCATTTATTCGATGAACAAAAACGGCAAATGCATATGGAATTGGCATGCACTAAAATAAATATTTCTATATGTGCATATGTGATTTTTTGTTTGTCTGAGTGTAATAAATAATAATAATAATCAAAGTAAAATAAATTGAAACTTAATTTTTTTTCAAAAACCAAGCAGCATTTAATTCTAATATAGCTCCATGAATAAATTTTCATTAAAATAATCAATGTAAGTTGAAACTTAAAATTTTCAAAAATCAGCTCAACATTTAATTTTAATATAGCTCCATGAACAAACTTTCATTAAAATTAACAAAGTAAAGTAAGTTAAAAATTAAATTTTTCAAAAACCAAGCAGTACTTAATTTCAATATAGCTACATGAACAAAACAAACTTTCATTAAAATAATCAAAGTAAATAAGCTGAAAATTAAATTTTTCAAAAACCAAGGAGCATTTAATTTTAGTAGAGCTCCATTGAACAAATTTTCATTGAAATAATCAAAGTAAAATAAGTTGAAAGTTAAACTTTTCAAAACCTAAGCAGTATTTAATTTTAATAGAGATCCATGAAAAACTTTCATTAAAATAATTCAAACAAAATAAGTTGAAACTTTAATTTTTCAAAACCCAAGCAGTATTTAATTTTTATATAGCTTCATGAACAAACTTTCATTAAAATAATCAAAGTAAAATAGGTTGAAACTTAAATTTTTAAAAAAACAAATCAAAAAAAAAAAGTACCAACTTCCATTTATAAATTGATGAAAGAAAAAAAAAAATAATTTGATACGTTTTTTTTTTATGTTTCTGGTTTTATGTAATCTTTCAATAAAGTTTCATTTCAACGCATATCGAATCAGAAAATTGGAAAAAATAAAAAAAATTAAAAACCAAAATTGTTTGAAGTGCACCCCTCAAAAGCATTATCATCATCATCGATTTTTCTTTGAAGTATTGAAAAAAATTCGTTAAAAATATTCCATTGTTATTCCATCTCGTGGCATTAACTTTCGAACAATTTGTGCAACGTATGAAAACCAATGAGAAATGCAATCTTTGAGTCAGACACAATATATATAAAAAAATAACTTCGATATTTCACTATTTAAAACCACCGTTTTTGCTGTCATTATTGATTTTCTAACAGAAGAATTCCTATCAAAAAGAGAAAGAGAAAAATAAAATAAAGTAAAGTAATCGATAACTTGTGTTTTTGAAAATGGTATTAGTAATAAGAACAAACGTTAAAATATGAATTGGGTTGGTTTTACTTTTTCTTTGATTCTAGAACAGTTTTTCGTAAAAAAAAAAAAAAAAAAAGAGCAATTAAAGAATTCGAATTGTTTCTAAAAGGAATTCGAATACTTTGTAAAATATTTGCTCGATCAAATATTTCGTGAAGCATATTTAAAGTTCATCCATTAAATTTATTTCAGTGAAAATAATGATTTTCAAGATTTTTCTTAGTTGTTAATTTAAAATGTAAAAAAATACATATTTTAGGAATAAATTATTAAAATGGAATTTATAATTATAGTAACGTGTTATACAATTTTATCGGTGCTTAACTTTGCTAAAAAATTAGAATGAAACTTTTATTAAAACTTTACAAATAGAAATAAAATTAGAATAATTAGAATAACGTGCAATATAAGAATAACGTGTAATTTAATAACTAGAATAACAAGTTATACAATTTTTTGGTTCTTAACTTCGTTAAAAAATTAAAATGAAACTTTTATTAAAACTGGACAAATATCATTAATAATTAGAATAATAAGAATAACGTGCACTACAAAAATAACGTGTGATTTAATAATTAGAATAACAAGTTATAGAATTTTTTTGGCTCTTAACTTCGTAAAGAAATTAGAATGAAACTTTTATTAAAACTTGATAAATATCATTAATGTTTGCAATAATAACTATGTAGCATCTTCTGAAGTGTTAAGCTAGAAATTTGTGGAGGGCTTTAATAATTAATTATATATATATAATTAATAATAAGCTGTAAAATCCAATTTCGCTAATACATATACCTAAAATAATCTTTTGAGCAATTTAAATGAAATCGATCATATTCTTTGCTTAAAGAATATATGATAGCAAAACTTATAAGAAGAAATATTGTTTCACTATTATTTTCATTTCGCCAATCCTTTTAACTTTAATTATAGTTCATTAACATAATTAACGGTTATTTGTTCACTATTATAAAAAAATGGCACAAAGTAAATTAATTTAAGTTTCAAGTAATTTTATTCAAAAACCCCTTAGTTGATGTACCTCAAATTTAGTTAGTATATTTAATCAATTACTTTAAGTAAACAAATATTTTATGTGGAGCGTAGGAAAAATAAATGATGAGAAGTTTTGGAAATGAGAAGTTCTAAAAACTCCTAATTTATTTTAAACTACATCAAAGGATGCTTTCTGGAATTTTCATATTCATATTAGTGCTTTTTCAAAAAATAATTAATATTTCCTTTTATAATGCTTAACTTTTATTTTAATCCTATCAGCAAAAGCAGTATATTCTAGTTTTCGTCAGTTATTAAAATTCCAAGTTGTTTTTCATTCGATCTTAATTTAACTATATTGTAAAAAAAAATTATTATTTTATTTTTCTTAATAAGTTATACATCAAAATCTACTTTTGCGTATGTAAAATATAGGCAATGTTTAATTTTATCTCTATATTCAAAATTATAGCAACGAATATTTTTAATTAAATTGTTTTTGTAAAAAAATAAAATGCCTTCATATATATTCTTTTTTTTTTTTTTTGCGATTTCTGCTTCAATGGATAATGGATACATGTTAATTAAAGACACTTGAAACACTAATTAAATAAAAACAGCTGCAATTTGAAATATTTGAACCAACTTACTGAAAATGTTCTAATTAGCTGTTTTATATAATTGTGAATCATTGTTCTGAAATGTCCTACATCAATTTTAATTTTTTTTTCTACCCTGAGAAGATATTTATAAACTAATGCAATAATTCTAACATGGAATTATCAATTTTGCAATAATTCTTCTAAATTTAATAGAAGAATTAAAAGAATTATAATGTCTCCTGAAAGAAGTCTCATTTAATTGAAAATACTATTTATGTATACAATATAATACCATATATTCATTATTTTATTTATTTTTTTAATACAGTCTATATCAAAATATACTTTCGCTTATGTAAAACATTGGCAATGGATAATGAATCGCTTTTAAAATATACATTTTAATTAAGAACACTTCAGATACTAATTAAATAAACTCCATTGCAGTTTGAAATATTTGAACTACGTTAACTTCCTAAATTATCCAATTTTTTATTTTCTACAATTGTGAACTAGTGCCTCCTGAAAACTTCTACACCAACTTTTTTTTTTTTTTTCGGCCATGAGAAGACATTTTTATACTAATGCAATAATTCTACCATGAAATTATAAATTTTGCTATTGCTCTTCTAAGTTTAATAGAAGAAATAAAATAGTTATAGTGCCTCCTTGAAGAAGATTCTTTTAACCTTATAAGACTCATATAAATAAATGAATAAATAAATATTTATAAATAAAACACACACACATATATATATAGTGATAGCATTAGATAACACTAACATTAGCAAGCGAACATTAGAATCACTTGTACGTTTCAGTTTCCAAGTCATACAATCAACACTTATTCCGATTTACTGTGAGATATCAAGAGACATTAAGTACACGGATCATAATTAAAACACAATTAAACTTCCTTCAGCGGCTCTGAGGAGAAGCAATTACGCCAACCAACTTAGCCAGATTTCGTTTTCTTGGTCACAGGAATCCGGCATGCGATAGCAATATTAATTAATGCCTCAAGAGAAACTTTGTGGTATTGTTCCAAAACGGCGAGCAGAGCGCGGGAAAGTCTGGAAATGGTTCCTTCGCGTGCACCTGCCCGCGAGAGTTAATTGACCTCACCACCCTTTTCTCTCCCATTCCCATGTGGTGTGGGAGAAAATTAACCTTCGTTTCCTACTGTTGTCACATGTAGATCTGTTTGTAAGTTGTCATAAGGTAAATGAGAAAGCTCTCACAGTGCGCAGCGTTTTACGTGCTGTGGAAACCTAAAGAGGAAAATATATATTTGCTGAAATGGATGTTGGACTGAGGACAAATGTTGGTTTTTGTGTGTTGTGGCAACATAAAAATGGGGTGTCTTTTTCATTTCGTTTAAAAATTTAAGTGGGACATGTGTTTGCTTTTTGAATAAATTATGTTTATTAATTCGGTTGTAGAAAATCTCATCCGTTTTATATTTGAATAACAATAATAAATATTTGCAAAAAAAGTTAAATTTTATACATATTTGTTTGGAATTTAGTTAAATAAATATCTTTGCAAAATATTTTTCCATGTTGTTATTGTGACAAATGCAAATAGTGAAAATGTGCTAGTAGTTAATGTAATAATATAAAATGTGCTACTGGTTAATGTAATAAAATAAATATGCTACTAATTAATGGAATAAAATAAACGTGCTACTGATTAAGGTAATAAAATAAATGTGCTACTGATTAAGGTAATAAAATAAATGTGCTACTAATTAATGTATTTATATTAAATTGCTACCAAATAATGTAATAAAATAACATGTGCTACAAAATAATGTAATAAAAATAAAATGTGTTACTAAATAATTTAATAAAATAAATGTGCTACTAGATAATATAATAAAATAAATGTGCGACTGATTAATATAATAAAATAAATGTGCTACAGATTAATGTAATAAAATAAATGTGCTACTAATTAATGTAATAAAATAAAAAATTATATAAAATGTCTACTAAAAAATGTAATAAAATAAAATGTGCTACTAAATAATGTAATAAAATAAAATGTTCTACTAAATAATTTAATAAAATAAATGTGCTACTAGTTAATGTAATAAAATAAAGGTGCTGCTGATAAATGTTATGTGATACGTATAAAACATAAATTTTATCTTTTATGTCGTAAATTAATATATTTGAGGTGCAAAATGCAATACGCATTATTTTCCTAATAGTGCAGGGAAAAGTTTCTTTTTATTTAATTCATTAAAAATAAATAAAAATCGTAAAAGTACTTTTTTGTGAAAAATAAAAAAAAAATAAATATTTTATATCAATAGATTTATTTTTTTAATTCACATAAACGTTCTACAAAACCTTTAAAAATTAAAACAATTTTTACTCTATTTATTTATTTCAAAAAAAAATGGCGATTATTAATACTAAACTTTCGAATTAAACAATCAACCAAATATATTCCCATAAATACTTAATTACTGTAATAAATAGTTATAATCTTTAAAAAATGCAAAAATTCTGAATAGTATATATTTGCATAAAATTACAAATAAAATAATTTCACCGAAAATAACATGAAACACAAATTATTTATGCATTGCTGCATTCTTGGAAAAAAAGGATTTAAGGAAGAAAAAATTAGATTGATGTTCCTAAGGTCTTACAAAAAGATTTTTTTTTTTCCGAAATCATAACAAAAAAATATGCAATCATCTTTTTTTTTAAGTGAACAATACGAGTTCCATAACAATGTTTGAATTGCAAACATTTTACGAAAAATCTCACCAACTATTTTTCGCACTGCACATATTTTTGAAGACATTTCATTGTTGTTTATACAAGAGTTTTATTTGAAAATTTCTTCTTCAAATATATATTAAAATCAAACATTCTTGTATTCTGGCGTTTAATTAAAATACCAACATACAAAATAAATTTCACGAAATATTCCATTCACTTTACATCATCCTTCTTAGTATAACGACGGACATATTTCTTATGCATGCAAATTCTTTTATTCGCCATCATGAATACACGTCACAACGTAAGGCTTGAAATTAATGTGTCGTATTTTTTATATCCTGTTCTCAAAGGAGTTTCATCACTTACTTTGGAGGAAATGAGGATCCATTTCTTACTCCTGGAACCCCTTTTTTTTTTTTATTCTAAAGAAATTCACATTTTATTTTCCACAATTTAAAATTTATGAAAGCTGCCATCATCAAGTTGTATGGCAGAAAGGGTTTACGCAATTTCACGTTAATTAATGACCAAAATAGAAGTTGCTTTTCTTACTCTGGGTACAGGTAATGAGGGCTGGAGTTCTTTTAATTCTGTGAGAATTTGGATTTCACTTTTAACAATATAGTTTTTATACAATACATTTTTTATAAAATACATTTTTAGCATTAATAATTAAAATATTTTTTCAAAACATTTTTGTTAATAGTCATTTTAGATTTGTGGATTTATTATTTTTTATAGATGACTTTTATAACAATGGAAGGTTAAAAAACAGCTAAAAATAACACAGGATAACAAATTTCGATGGGTTTTTTTTCCATATGAGAATAAAATAGTCGTTTATTACTAATTTTTGGATTATGGGATTATTATTATTTATTGGATATGCAGTGTTCATTATTATTATTTTGCCTCTGCTTATAGTGGTGTTTACATTTCTTTTGTCCAACAGCATATGTGTTTCAAGTAAATCCTTTTATGTTTGTAAAGTGCGAAACTTTGGCTGTACTGCCCCTTCGTCTTCGTCAGCAGCACTACAGTTCAAGGTAGTTTCCATGAGCGTCTTTCATCCAGCTCTGTCCGGGACAATATATTGCCATCTTTTGACTCCCAGACCCTTTAGATCTCTTTCGACTGAATCAACCCTTATGGGGAAACTTCCTCTTCTTCGGATCCCTTCAATTGTTGAAAAAGTAACTTTTTAGTAGGATTTCAATCGTTATATCTGAATTTCCACTGTCCCACTCATATAAAAAAAAGCAATTTTATTTCTAATTAAAAAACCCACTAAAGAGCTATCACCTTCATATCGTAACAAATATCATCCCAGCTGTACTTGTTGTCTTGAAAGCAGTTCCATAAATGTTTCAAATTTTTAAAAGTTTTCAAAAAGAGACAGACTGTCTGACTAGAATGGATGGAAGCTGTTTTCATTATGCAGCAAGAGCCTTGAGACTTATTTTGAATGAATCTATGAATGCGAAGGATCATGTTTTTAAGCCATTCGTAACACGTCGTATAACCGTCTTTAATAAATTGACATCGGAGCAAAAACTATTCCTCATGACGATTGCGAAATGAATTTAATACGGACATCTTCCTGAAGTAAATTCCATTCTCTAAGTCTCGAGGAAAACAACTATGTCTCAGTCTTTCAGCTCTGGAACAGTAACAAGGGTATTCAGTTCTTATTTAAACAAAATGCATGATGCATATGCATCATCATTATATTCAGCACCAGATGTAGAAGAGTGTAGAGCATCACAACAAATTGATTCTTGAATTTTTCTAGTTGAATGAAATATTCATTTGGTGTTTCCGGAATGAAAAATCTTTCACAATGAACCAGGAAATATGTCGCATAACAGATGGTATGTCTGAGTATTGCGCTTTTGACATTTTTTCCTTATTTCTCCACGAATTGACGTCGAAACAAAAATTAATATTTCATAACACTTGCGTCATGAATTCAACACGGACATCTTCCTGGGGGTAAATTCCATTATCTAAGACTTGATACGAACAATTCTGGCTTAGTCTTGAACAGTCCTAGATGTTTAGCAAAGTTTTGCAGTTCTTCTTCAGACATAAACTGTATTGCAGGCATAGCATCATCATTATATGCATCACTAGATGTTGAAGACTGTAGAGCATCACATGAAATTGATTCTTGACTTTTCTCTGGTTTAATGACATATTCATTAGGTGTTTCAGGGACGAGGAGTTCGTCGGATTTGCAGTTGGTATGTTCGGGTATCGCACTTTTGACATATTTTAGCTTTATTCATCCACTAAGAGGCTGAATCATGAAAAAGTAGGAGTCAATTACGTAATTATTTTGTTCCCTACAAATTCTCCGAATGACAAAATGTCATTGCAATTTTCATTCTGCCTCGAGGTCCCATGGAAGTCTCCCTTGGACAAGATTGCGGAATATATGTTGGGCTTAGAGCTTACCTTAATATTTCATTTTGCATCCGAAATAAAAATATGCCCTATTTACTAACATAATGTTGGAAATGTTTTTTCTTCAAAGTCAGTTCTTATATATAGTATAAGCTAAACAAGTGAATTAACGCCCTGAAGGTATCAAAGCTCTGGAACATCACGTGTTTAACTAAAATGCAAATTCTTTGTATTTTTCACACAAAACGCAGCGTGAATGCAATAGATAAATCATAGGAAAGAACATGTTGATGTTATATTATAGTTATATATGCTTGGATATTATGTGATGTCTTATTATCCCCCATATGTTTTAATATATTTATGTGTACAACAATGACGTGAAACGTGATTGTTCTACCATGTAACTATAATGAATAAATATTTACGTTTTAATATTTGAAACATTATCTTTACAAAGTTATAAACTGTTTAGAGCATTTGATACAATGGATAATAAATCACATGAGCACCGATAACTTAGAATTACCATTAATCTCTCGTAAGACATCGATACATTTCTTAAGTGAATCAGTTAATCTTCATTTTTATGGGTTCCGTTCACGCAACAACAAATTTGGAGCCTTCATCTGGAGAACGAGCACAATATCATTTTTGAAAAGAAACTACCGAATTGTTTATCAAGCTCAAAACAAAATCATTTTAGAAAGATTAACAGATAAGAAGTACAATGTCGAAGAATCGAGAAGTTTTCATTGGTTGAGTGTCTTTATAAAATTTTCTGAGTCATAGTTGTGTTCCAGTAAAAAGATATTGCTAATGACATTTACTGACTCGCAATTGTGGTTGTTTCTTAAAAAGATACTACAATGATTTTGATGATACATTATTAGGTATCAGTGGAGTGAAATATGTATTAAAGCTCATTGTAACTTATGGTAAATGAGCATATTTTTGCATTGACTAGTAAAAACGTTGATTTATTGCAGAAGTGTATAGTTTTACAGAGACGCAGGAAAACTTTTTAATCTCGTTAATTTATGTTGTTTGCATTGAATAAGAAATAATAGTTTATATATATTTCACATTGTATTAAGAAAAGATTTCAAAGAAAGTGGAAGAACTTTAATTGTTAATTTATGGGTTTGCAAATGAATAA
>BPLR01020084.1:0-32897 GCA_021605095.1 Caerostris extrusa
CTATGCATTGCTATTCATTGGGTAAAATTTATAAATCTTTCGGGGATACAAAAGCAACCGTGAGAAGTAACTGCCATAAATAAATTTGTACTTAGCTACTACTGGAAGTTCAAAAAGTAAGACCACCCTACTTCTTTTTTTCAAACCCTTTATTTATTCTTTCCTAAATTTATTTTCATGAGCCTTCTGAAAAGCAATCCTCTCCGGACACAATTAGGGAGTAATCCAAAGTAATTCCCGGACAACAATGCACATATGCCAAATCCGAATCTTCAACGCATGCTAGCAAAGTCATCGGCAGATGGCTCTTCTGAAACCGCGTAGCGCTGACTCACGTTGAACCTCCCCAATCGACTCAAAACTGGTGTACCCGGAGGGGAATTTGTGTTTAGGGAATAGCGAGAAGTTTCGCACCATGGTGTGAATATTGCGAGGCGTGTGAAAGCGACATGGGCGCCAGCTCTGGCGCAAAAAGCCCACGAAAGCAACTCAATGCAGTGTGAGCTGGCGCATCCAGCGTTTTCGGTACCAACCGAGGTTTGACGCGTTTGAGGTCCCAAAACGCGAACCGACCGACCTTTTTGAAACACCAATATCATCAGCAGCAAAGTCTCTGATTGTAAAATAGATGGTATGCAGATACCAAATCTTAATGTGCGTATGCCCGGAGAATTTTAAAACTGATGAATGGGCCCATAATTTCTTTGGAACACACAGTAGGCATATAAAGAGATTGAAAAATAGTATATTTTATATTAATAACGTAGGAAGAATTAAAAATCCAAATTTATCCCTTCTTTAACATCCTACTAAGAAAATAAAATAATAATGGTCAATTTAATAGGATGAATGACCTGATTAATCAAATAAAACATGTCATCATTTTCATATATTACCTAATGTCAAATTAATTAATTGTCGATTACCCAAGGCCTAAATATAGAATTAAGCTATAAATATATTTTGAGAGTATTTCTGAAATACTTTACATTGATAAATAAATATTTTGTTAAAAATTATGAAATATTAGTAATTTATTTATAAAACAGTCCTTGATATTAATTATTTTATAAAAAGAAATTAATCATTAAAATTTTATTCCCTTTTTAATCTAAAATATAAAAGTTATAACATTTAGATGATAATGCATCGAAATTTGATACAGAGAAGCTTACACGAGACGAAAAAGTCTACCTGCTAAGTCTTGAACCTTTCTATATCATTTCCAGAATGTGAGCAATTTCCATGACGGTGCACAGTATTTCTCTATGTCGTTCTTACCAATTTCAATGAAATAAAAAATAAATACGATGATGAAATAGCACGTTTTCCAAAAAACGCAGATTTACTGATCAAATTGACAAAGATAAGCGCATTTTTCTTTTTGGATGAATTCCTACGATGTTCCAAAGAACTGAGGGAAATGCTTGCCAAAAGTTAGCCCGAACTTGTTCTGTGACAAAATCTTTTACAGGTTGGCGAATCTCGTGATAAATTATACTTCTCAATCGATTTAATTTTAAACTTGAATTTTGTATTTATTTTATCTATAACTCATGTAGCGATATCCTTTTTTAAATCTCTTCTATTAGCCTCACACTCTACCCATATATATCTTGTTCACAAATTCTTCCGACTCGTACCATAAAATACATTTTATTCCTCCTGCTCCACGTTCAAATGGCTTATATCTTGTAGTGGAAGACACTCGGATGTCAGTCACAGTCTTTTTCAAATAAATTAACTCATCTCGTAAACTTTGAATTAATTAACTTTTTAGTTTTACATTGGAGAAATATTCATAAGTATTCCACGCTGCTTTTCTTCTCATTTGCTCATCATTGAATTCTCGAATTAATCTAGTTTGTATTGGTTGGTAAACATTCACATTCCTCACAAGCTGCTTTTTCTTCATTTGCCTCATCACAATATTACGAATTAATAATTAGTTAATAATCTCCTTTTTCCCATATGTAAATTTATTGAAATTAATTAATGATTATTAATTTATTTTCATCTCATTCAATTATTAACTCATTTTTTTATTCATTTAATTTATTAATTATTATCATTTTATTATCAAATATTTTTATTATTCATTTAATATGTATATTATTCCAATCTTTTTAAAAATAATGCAACTGGCAAACTTCGAAAATAATACAAAAACTCATCCGGATTTTAATGTATTCATTTAATTATTAACTTTCATTATTATCTTTTGTCATCAAATATTTTTATTATTCATTTAATATATATTGTTCAAATTTTGAAATAATGTAACTGAAGGTAATGGCAATAGCCAATGTAAAAAATCGTCCGATTTTTAATTTAACTTATTTTCTTTCTGTAGTGTACTATTATTCTGACTCTTTTCTTTACGGTTTGGAAATTTGAAACTGACTCGTGTTTGAGTATCCCTGTTGAATGCATTCTGTATACTTTTTAATTTTAAATGATCAAAAAGTTTTTAATTTAAATCTGCAAATATGAGCCTGAATATATTTGCTTTCATTATTTTATCGTGTTGTATTTGCTTTATTATTATTTGTTTCTTATTAGTTTATTATTTTTTAGCATTTTGCCGTAATTCGGAGATTGCTTCGTTCTTTTCCAATTCCTTCTACAGCTCCCTATATATATTCTTGTTCGAATTTTCAATCGTTCCTAAAATACTTTTTATTCCCTCCAATCTAAGCTTCAAATACATTTTTTAACTTGTAGTGGGATGACACCTCGATATTAATACAGGTTTTTCATTCAGTAATTAAATCTCTAATAACATAATTTAAATTTTTTTAGATTTAAATTTCATATATCTACCAATAGATGGCGCCAGATAAATTAAAAACAAAATGAACTGGAAAGTGCCTGTTTATAAAGGCCTTCTTGCAATAGAGTAAAAAAAAAAAAAAAAAAAAGGAATTGACTTAAAAAATTTGTTTTTATATTACTTGTTTAATCATTCAAAAGTATCAATACTTTTAGAGCAATGTGTAACTTCACCAGGATGAAAACGTCACACTTGAGATATCGTTTTAATTTTCTGTTTTACTATCACAATTGCTGTCAATTGTCATGGCAACATGAATTACCATGTTGATTCGTTTGACGATGAATTTTAATGGATTTTTATATTTCCAAATATGAGTACTCGTTATCGCAGAACCGAGTTTGTTAATCCCTTTTTTTCGTAGGGCAGCCACCCCTTCTTGCTACTGTTACTATGAAGACGCGTGTTTATTTAAATTTATTCTCCACTAATTAGACATTCCTTATACTACTAGTAAAAATACGTTAACATGTAGGACAAAGCGGAGTAAAATTTCTGCAATTTTCTGAAACTTTTATTTAAGTCACTCCTTCTTAAATTTTCATACATATTTTAGCATTCTTTTTATACTTTTAAATAAATTTCCCGCATTAATAAATTACGTAATTTTATTGGACAAAGTTCAAAATAACATGAAACCTTAAATAATCCACATTGTAAAAATAAATTTTGTCTTGTAATGTCATTCGATAAAAATCGAATATCTAATTAATTGTGTAATATTTTTGTTAGTTTTTTAAGTATATTATTATTTTGGAAAAAGTAAGTTTGAGTGAAACATTTCAAAGCAAACAGATATCCATGTAGCAGAAACAAATTGCAATTCAAGCATCTCTTAGAAATGATTGCAATGCAGTCCATTGTTAGGAAGCCATTGCAATGCCAACATCATTAGAAATCATTGCAATCGTCATTAGAAATCATTGGAATGTAAACCATCATCATAGGAAATCATTGCAATGCAACCAATCATAATTAGAAATCATTGCAATGCCATCGCTGTAATCTTTTGTACTTTCGGTACTTACGCATTAACGATACCTTGGCGACAGTTGCGCCAATAAAAGAGCACACGCGCCAACCGCAGCTACGAAGTTTTGGCGTGTTTTTTTAAGTGGCGCCAATCTGACGAATCTAAAATTTTTGTTCCAAATAATAACAAAATATATAAAACAATTTCATTTAAAATCAAAAAGCTTTCAAAATTCAAAACACTTTAAACAAACAAACAAACTTTCATCAATTTCACATTGCAAATCTGTCTTCACCTACCTTCTTTTTTGATATATTCTCCATATCATCCAAGACACATATTCACGCATGTAATTGTTCCACCTATAACAGTTTTATCCGATAAATCAAGTTGCTTTTCACAAAATTTAATCGACGTCAACTCCTCGCACCAGCAGTATATGAATCTCAAAAAAAAAGCTGTACAAAATGGAATTCTGCTTCCCACAAACCAGTTGTCTTTTCTAAGTCCCACGCGATAAGCACACTGATCTCAGAAATTGCATTACCAAAATAAAGTTTTTCAGTCATGAATTGGGGACATTTTCGTTGTTTTGGTAAATATGTCAGCTCCCTGAAAAATAAAATTGCATCTTTGTTCTGTTTCTGGCAAAACCCAAATACGCACTTTCGTGGCACTGCCAAATGGCGTCAAAACTCAGCAAATCAGGCTGCTGTTAGATTGGAAGCCACTTAAAAATCGCCAAATCTGTAGTTGTTAGATTGGCGACACATAAAAAACCGCCAAGTCTGTCGCCAAGGTATCGTTAATACGTACCTGTACTTCTAGCTAGGATCCCTATAATCGATGTAAAAGAGTGAAATGCATAATAGAGTTGATGTCTATCTGATGTTTTTGGTGATAAGATATTTTTGTCCAAAGCTGTTCCTTTGACTGTACAGTTTACTGAGGAATCGGCTCAATTTGGAGAAATTTCTGGTGGTAAAGGTTCATCCCTGGGAAAGCTGACTGAATTGAGTGAGAAAGAAGGATCAGTAAGTTAACAATTCACAGTATTAAGATGTGCATTAGTCGGATGATTTTTCATCTACGTCATTAATTTGAATGTATTCCTTATTTTGCACAGTTCATCGTACCCAAAGGAATTGTCGTAACGACATCAGCATATGACGAATTTGTAACACAAGAAATCCTGGATGCAGTAAAAGATTTGGAAAATATAGCTTAGTAAGAAAATTAAAATTTTATTTTTTATATCTTGGATACAAAAGTAATATTTGTTATTACATTATTTTTGATTTAATATGTATTTTTGGAAATGCGACTGGCGATTTAAAAGGCTTGCAAGAAGTAAGTTCTTGTTAGTTTTCATTGTTTATTTAATTAAATAAAAGTTTATAGATATCACGCACTTTCTTTTTCGTTAATTTTTGAAATGAATTCAAGTAATTAAATAAATGTTTGTAAAGGGTTTTCTTTTGCAAAAATTCAGTCATATATGTTTTTCTATATAGCACTTTCATTAAAAAATTTTACTAAGAATTCTTGCACTATTATATTGATTACAAAACATTTATATTTTTGTGCTATTCCTTAAAAACGTAGAAATAATTATAGAATATTATATTTTTACTTAAAATATGTTGGTAAACCATGAGAATAAATCGTTATAGCAAACTTTTAAGTATTTTTTTACAGTCTATATTTTAAGCACAAATTCAACACTTCTAATCCTTTTGTTTGATTTTTCAAAATTACCTGCACAATACACAAAAAAACTTACAATATTTTATAAATTCAACTAAATGTGTGAATTTAAATTTATTTTAAATTTTTATACTTTAATTTACATAATTTATTAAAATAGTACGTTCTTGTCATATATCGAAAAATACCTGTTGAACTATTAAATTCATTCATACAGCTTAGTATTTAATTTCAAATGCACTTAATGACATTTAAAACTGAACAATTTTTGTCATGATATTTATAAAATATTTTAAGTAATCATATTTTATGTATATATAAATGAATGAAAACTAGGGTTTCCTGAAAATTCACTTAAAAATCATCCAATTAATTGCCATATCCAAAACTCAAAATTACATTTATAAACTGTTGCAAAATTCGTTTAAAATAAATTTGGAGTTATTAATATTAAAATATGTTTACATTGCAATAAAAATTAAATAAAAACACGTGTTGAACAGATTTGCTTATTTTTATAACAATCCCGGGAAGTATATTTCTGATTATACTCAAAGGAAGGTGAACAATTATAGTATAATCTCTCTTCTGATTATCACTAGCATAAATGTAAAATAGATTTTGAATGCTAAGATTTATCAGTTTTAGAAGAAACTAACAAAAACTTTTATTATAAAAACATTTTCTGTTTTTCTTTGTAGCATTTCAAAATATTTTGTAAAAATAGGAAATTAAAGAAAATTAATTAAAAAAATTAAAAATGCCGAATTGTACACTATTCACTGTACACCAAATGAATACAATTTATAAAGATTTAATTAAAAACAGCAATTAATACCGTTAATTATATACCATGGTATCTTAATTATTATATTAAATAAAAATTAATAAATACAAAAATTTTTAGATATTGGGTTTTCCTTCATAGAAATCTTTTACTATCATGGAATTCCATTCTAGCATATCCTTCACTAAACAAATTTTTGTAACTTTAGAAATAATGCTCGACCTTAAAATGAACTTTTATTCAACTCGTCACAAAAACGGATTTTTTTTCTCTTTAAACCAAAAATTAATATCGTTATAGTGTTTTAAAAACATTGAATAGGTTTACTTTCAAGAACTGAAATTAGATGCTCAGCCATTTTCATATTTTATTTTAGATACTTGAAATGACATATTTCAAATGTATCTGAAAATTTAATTTACCAAAGTATAAAATAATTTATTTTAAAGCGTAGTTCTTAAATGAAGTCCTTCACCACTACATTTTATATACAGTATTACATAAACTTAAATATGAGTTTTCTGCTACAAAAAGGGTAAGAAGTCTTAGTAGTAGTAGTAGTTCACTTCTTATTATATGTGGAGTAACGCAAGAAAATATTGATGCAGCTTTAAGACTGTGAAGCATGTTGCCAAATTAATATACTTAGTAAAATCAGTCTTAGTAATCAATGTAAGTAATTATGTGAGACTTCATCTTCTTCATTGGCGCAACAGCCCATGGTGGGCCAAGACCGTCTGCCTATTGGTAGATTACGAGACAGAAGATGTTTTCTTTTTACGGGGGTAGGGTTGTTAGCACTATGTCTAACGCTCTACAGTCCTATTAGACCAGGGCTGGTGGTTTAAAGTGGATTCCGAACTACTACAAACATCCATGACACTGCCGAGATTCGATCCCGAAACCTGTATGCACCGAGAGCCAAAGGACCAGTTATTCGGCCACCAGGCCCAATTATGTGAATAAGTACTCTAATTATGTGAGTAAATGTCAACTACATCTCGTTAAGCCTTAACTGAATGCATAAAATTTTATAATGTATAACATTTATTATTCCAAGAAATTCAATAAGAAGGACATTTATATATTTTCAGGGTTTCAGATATCGTAGAAAATACTTTATTGCCGAATAAAATATGTCATAGCGTAATTGAAGATCTTAAGGATATATTTGGAGATGAAGTGAACCAACACAGATTTGCTGTACGATCTTCAGCTACTGGTAATAGGAAATCTCCAAATCTTTTTTATTTTATTTACGGAATGCAATTATTTTATTTTAACTAACCTTTAAAATCTGGCGCTTCACTACTTTTAATAACAAAATGTATTTTGCTAAAATTATTTTTAAGACAAAATATCAATACAAATTTAAATTGATATTTAAAAAAATTATTGTCAGAAAGCCGTTCTATTTATTAAATTACTCTATAATAGAACATTCTTTAAATAATAATATTCTAAAAGCATTTTAAATAGGAATTAATAAAAAATATTTTGGCTGAAAATATTATCGCTATATATATATATATTGTCCTTTTATTCTTCTTGTAAAAATTACAATTTATTTTTCATTTAAAAAAAAAGAACCAATTAAATTTTCGATCATATTCGAGGAAAATATGATGCTTTTAGGAAGAAAAATTGATTTTACTAAGCAATATAACTACTACTATTACACCACATCACATCACTGTGCCTAGGGCTGAGTTGCCCTTTACAGTTTGGGAATGACATGGTGAGGAGAAGTCTAATTGGGCTCTATGACGCCCAACAGTCATATTTGACAGGGAACTACAGTCTAAAGTAGATTCCAAACCATTATAAACATCCATGGCACAGCCAGGACTCAACAATGAAACGTATGACACCGAGAGCTGGTCACTCGCCATCAGGCCCTAATTATTGTCTAAAGAATGAAATTTTAGATCACAACAAAATCAATTTGCATAAAATTACAATTAAAGGAATAAAATATTTCAGCAAAAATATTAGAATATATATATTCATTTAGTTATACTATTTAAAAAAAAAAAAAAGATATTGCCAAATTCTCAAAGAAACTGCAATATTAAATGTAAAATGTCAATGATTGTAAAAAAAAAAGGATACTTCCTATATTATTTTTTAAATTTTATGTTCGTATATGTTTTCTTAAATAATTAGAAGTAAATTCAATAAAAAAACAATAGTATAATTTATTTTCACGATGAAAACACCCAAGTAAATAGTATTTGGGGAATTCTATTTATATGTTAAAAAAAAACATAATGTAACTTTATTGAAAAACTCTATTGATATTTTTCATTAATGCAACAGGTGAAGATACTTCAGCCATGTCTGCAGCTGGACAAATGGACACCTTTCTCGGAGTTCAAGGTTTTAAAGAAGTAATTGAAAGTTTCCTTTAGTATTAGTTTTGAAAATCTTAATTAATTTTATTAATTCTAGCAAAATCTGGGTGGCGCTGTCCATGTTGTAAAATTGGTTTTCTCCCCTGGTCTCTCAGATGAGCTGTAGCTGTGATGGGTGTTAAGATCTACCTCTTACTCTATAAACATATTATAAAATAAAACAAAACTTCAATCAATAGTGGATCCGTTAATACCTAACCCTAAGTTACGGCTTAAATATTATACTGAACCACCAGACAATCTAAAAATAAATGAAGTTGTAGTGATACACAGTTGCCTTTCAATGTAGCTGCATATGTTTATAAATGAACCTCGATTCGTGCTAGGTGTCAAATACTCTTATTGGTACTGTGATTACTCATAGTATGCCCAAGCACTGTACGATTTTATACGATTGGCAAGCACTTGAAGAGTTGCGAATTAATAGCAGCAGTAATGTTGTTTCAGTTTTTGAAAATAGAATAAGGCAAGCTGTTAGACACAATCTTTCACATAACCATGCATGAAATTATTTGTTAGAAGTAGATAGTGAGATAAGAATAGTATCCATAAAGAATTACATAACTCTTTAATTTCTTGATAATATGTGGCATGGAATCAACTAATGCTCTCAATCAATCAACCAAATCTTCAAAATATCTCCCATTGAAATTTAGACCTATATCATAAATTAGTAAAAGAATTTTTATCTCTTCTTAAATTTCCTTTTAGTTATTTTGAGGTAGGTCGAGTCATTTTTGAACTTTCTGCATAATATTTATTGCCTCACAGATACGAAGGACAATACTCAATACCAAATGCATATCCATCTGTCTTCATATCCTTTATAACATTTATTTCATTTTAGATGATAACAATCGATTTCGATTATATGTAACCTTGAGATTAAAGTTAAAGACAATGTCTAGAATGAAAACATTTTCAACATAAAAGAGTATACAAAGTAAAATAAAACTAGATACAATGTCTCACAAGAGTTTGATTAGGGAGTGGTTGAGTTTAGTTCAATACTGAAATGATCAAAATAATACAGCTTTCCCAATTCAATAAGTTTCGCATGACAATATCAAGTTAGATCGGCTACCCGAAGCAATTATTGGATTTCTTAAAAATTAATACTATTAAAATTTTTTAATTAGATCTTTTTAGTTTTTTTTATATATAAAAATGAATTATTCACATGTATAAAATAAAAAATTAAATTAAAACTATTAACTAGATTTTGCATAATATTGGACATTGAATTTTCCTATGTTCAATATTTAAATATTGCCTAAAAAGGTGATGATTGTAATTTATTTTCATTATAGAATTATTTATTTAATTTTTAAAGGAAATAGTACAGATTTTACAGAATACGAATTTTTTATATTAGATATATTTTAAAAGAAATATTTATTTATATCTTAAGAGAATATGTATTAATTGCTTACAATTATGAAGACCAAAATATATTCCTTCCATTAAGTTGAATAATAAGTAACCTCTAAATGCAAAAGTTTTAAAACATTTTATAATTATTTTGAATTTTTTTCATATTGGCTAACTATTTAAAATTTAATTTCGATTCTTCAGACATGTAGGGAGCATTTTATTTACCTTAAGTAGAGTATTATGTGAAAGAATTACTAATTAAATTTCCTACTTATTATTACTTTTTTATAATGATAATATATTTTTTTATTATTTAATTTATTACATTATTATTTGTTTAATTATTCACAATTCTAATGAATTTTGATATTTGTTTTTAATATGATATAAACAATGACAACTAATTACAATTTTTATATTATATATTGATATAGATTTTTGTGGCTGTCAAAAATGCTGGGCATCTCAGTTTGGATATATAGCTGTTGAATATAAAAGGTAATCAATATCATTTTGTCTTATTTGCATACTTTTATATTTTGTAAATAGTATATTAAATACAATATGCATCGAAAATTAACCCGTTTAATATTTTAATTACAACAGAAAATTATACAAAATGTTCTAATAATATCATTACATTTTCTATACATATTTTCAGAATAATATTTATTGATACATATGCCGTAACTGAAATAACTTTAAATTTCAACAAACGCTATAACACTTCTACAATTGTTATTTAATTTTTCAGAAAAAAATTGTACAGAAATCATCAAAATAATTTCAATTGAAATTGTATTTTTTAATTACAATTATATATTTTGGTTGCTGAAAATATTTTTTTTACAAAAATAATAACGTATTATTTTTAATAATATGTTCTGATTTTAAATGCTCACATAAAAATACAATAACCAAAAAGGCCAATCTATAACTAATAAAAAAAAATTGTGCATAATAAGTATAAATTCATGAAGATAGATACAAGAAACCTAATAGCTAGTGAAGCAAAAAGTCACTCAAAATTCACAAAAAATGAATGAGTTACTCTACGAGGATTTGGTTTTGTTGAAAATCGTTTTCCTAAATTCTTTTCTTTTCAGAGTGGCGGAAGAAGTAGCTAAATTGTAAATGCAATTTGGTAGCATTACATTCCTTTTTTTTCTCTTGAAGACATTTAATGAAAAAAAGCTGGCGTGCCGATGTTCCATTAAACACTGTTCAGTGTGTCAAATGCATAAGAAATCCCATTCTGCAATCGTGTAATTTTTTATGAGTACGTAGCAGATAACATCTTTCTGATGAGCAAAGGAGGATGAAACACTGGACTGGTACACATAATTTGAATTTTAAAATTCCAGCAACCAAAATTCCATTGTCAAGTTCAACGATAAAGAAGGCAAAAATACGAGCAAAAAATCCTGATTCATGACATTCATTTTTGCATAATCGCTTTCTCTTACTATATATAACTCGTTCATTGTAAAAAATATTTAAAAAATAATCTGTTGATTTTTTTGTTTGACTGATCTTATATGTATAAATAATTGTTTGTAAAATGTGAATCATTTTAGCTCATACTAAAGTAACTTAGTTACATTTATTTTTTAAAAATCTCTTTTCATTAGGAATTATACAAAGATATTCCACAAAAATTCATATGTTTGAAAACTTCATCATTATTCTTTTTTTTCAGACGTTATGGTCAAGTCCTGAATTCTCCAATGGCCGTTGTAATACAAGATATGGTAGCTTGTGATGTTTCGGGAGTTTTATTCACGTGTGATCCTGTTACAAATAATCCATCTGTCATTACAATTACGGCAAACTATGGATTAGAGAGGTAAGTGAAAAACATTCACACATATACTCATTAAACATTTTTAACTTTGCTTTTAAATGAACAAAAAAGATTGTTGAAACATAATAAACAACGTTTTCATACTTATGCATATAGGTATCGTAGCAAAGTGACTGCAAAGACAAATGTATGTATGCATGTTAGATGAAAATGTTATATGTTGTATTACAGTAATCAATGCATGCAAGTATAAAAAAAAAAGATACAACATTTGCATTTTGCAATAAATAAATTACAGCATTTGAATTTTCTATACAGTATTAATGAAGGTAAAAGATAAAAAGTATAAAAGATTAAGGATAGTTTTACTACGGATTAATGCTAAATAAGGATATTTCGAGATTTTTATTTACTTGCTATCCAATCATAAATAATCCGTTATAATTACATCAAATTATGGATTAGAAAAAGTAAGGAAAACTTCAACATTATTATATACGTATAAAATTTTTTTAACTTTGTTTCTGAATGAACAAAAATATTTTTGTATTACTTTACTCTTTTTATGTACTATTCTTTTTTTCTTATGTGTTCCGATTTGAATATTTTTATAGCATTTTATCAAAATAGATTCTGTGAAATTATTATGATTAAAATTTATCACAAAATTTTAAAATAAAAAGGTACATTAAAAACAAATTTCTCTAATAATTTTTCATTTAAAAAAATTTAAAATGTGTATTTATGTTTATAATGATAATCTCTACAATTTGAGACGAATATTAAAATAAAATAACATTATTTATGAAATATATAGCATATGATGATAAGTAGCATATTCTTTTATAAAATCTATAAAAAATAAATTTAGGGATGAACTTTTATGATTATTTAATATGATCTTCACAACGTTCTATATTGTTTAATTTTATTATTTTAATCAAGCTGTAAATCATATAATTCATTAAACTAATGGTTGTTGTGCTATTAGACAATGCAATGTTCGTTTAATTTTTTAAAATTTTTTTATTTATTTTGTTAATTACAATATTTTTGCTGGTTGTTGTAAATAATTGAATGAATGAATGAATAATTGAACTCATTGTATAGAACGTATATTTTTAGACAGTAGTGTCTGGATCTGTTGAGCCCGATACATTTGTACTTCGTAAAAAGGAAAATGGAAGAATAGCAATTGATGAAGTTATTATTGGAACCAAATGTCAGAAAATCACCATGCAAGGTAATCATTTATAAGAGAATAATTATTTTTATCTACTGACGTTAATTATTAAAAAATGAAGATTATCATATAAATTAATAAATAATTCATCATATTTTTATCTTTTTTTTAATAGATTCCGGTGGAACTGTTACAGAAGATATAGACGAACATTCACGGAGCGAAAGTTGTTTAACGAAAAAAGATGCAGAACGCCTTGGAAAATTATCATTACAAGTATAAAAAATCATTTTCATCAAATGCATTTAATGTTTTCATTCAGTTTTTTAAATTATTTAAGCCTGTGTAAAAAATAAATTATATTAAAACTATGTTTGATAGAATAAATCTAAATTTAGCCATTAGAAATAGAGAGTTTATTGACTTCCTAATGAATATTAATTTTAATTATTTTTAAAGAATTATTTTAGGTTACAAATAGTTATTAATGATAATTAAATAATTAGTACCTAAGGATTAATTATTGATAATAGTCGACATTAAACCAAATATTTTATTATAATTAATAAGGTTTGGTATGGTTTGTCGCTCTATGGTCATTTTGTACACACATTAGACTAATTATACCGGGACGTACAGTTTAAAGTGGATTCTGAACCATTCACAAACATCCATGTCACCGCCCGGATTCGAACTTGTAGCACCAAAGACCAGAGCGATAGCCAATTACCAATTACTAAGGAGAGATATATGCTATATTAATGAATACTAATTGCGAATACATATTACGAGCTTTGTAAATTATTTAATTATAAATGTGCATTCTGATAAGTAATTTTCTTAGAAAGGATTTATCAGACATTTTTTTTTTTGAAGGAAATTAGATAAATTTATCTCTGTTTGAATACTCGGGATTTTATGTTTTTAAAAAGCAATATATGACTTCCATAAATAATTAATCTGTTTGGTTTTATCTTAAAAATAATAAAACACTTCAGTTTACGTTGTGCATTCTTATTACAATACATTTACATTTTTAGATTGAGAAGTATTACAAATCTTCCAGAGATATAGAATGGGGTATTTTAAATGACGACATTTACATCTTGCAGGTAGGATTTATTTCACTGTTAGAAAAAAATTAACTCCTTTTTTGTAAATATTTTCTGTGTAAAAAGAAGTAGAATTCCTAATATCTATTCATTGCAGTCTCGCCCAGTCACGAGCGCCGCTGCCGAAACGGATCACGAAATGAAGCACGAATTCGATGCAGCTCTGAGATGCGAAGGTGAATATTTCACGGTTGCCAATGTGGGGTGAGTTTCTAATAAAATAATAAGGATTCCATGTCAAAGTTAACAAAAAAGTTTGTTAAGTTTGATGCTATTTGAGATAATAACCTTTTGTTGTGATCGTTTATAGTGAAAAAAAGTTCGATATGTTAACGATTGAAAGGACTGTATAACATTGCAGGTAAAACACTGCTGCATATTGCAGTCGATAATGATTTTTTTCAGAAGAATAACTAACTCCAGAAGAAGAATAGATAACATTTTGAAAATGAAATTATGAAATTGAAGAAGCACAGATGTAAAGAATTACGTTTTAATTGTAAAATTAACAAGTGAGTAGAAATGACTCACTAGCTAACTTTACAGTTAAAAAGTAAAAAGTAACTTGTTAAATGTTAAAAAAGAAAATATAGCTTCAAAAAATGTTTCTGTATTAAAATATACATTACACAATCACATTTGACTTTTCTTTTTAGATTTTATGCTTAGTTAACTGCACAAAATCAGTATACAGTGTCATTTTTGACTCTAGTGTCGAAAATGTAATCAATTTAAAAATATCGATTTACCGTGATTTTTAAATAACATGCAATCATTTGCGTTTGCTCGAATCCAAACTCATGTATTTTAATTAGAACCATCCTCTATAGATAGCATGCTAGATTATTTATTTAAAATAATATAATATTGAGTACCATAGTTGTATATTACTTCATGTATAAATATATAATTTAAAATTTTATTATATGTTAACAGCAAATGAATAATTTGTTTTTTTTTAATTTGAAATAAAAATAGCATCGTTTCTAATAACATGAGGACTCACGCTGTTTTCAAAAAATATTTATGTTTCAAAATTTACTTCAGTAACTTGAAATAATATAAAACAAAAAAGTTATTATCCTGTTATTGAATGAAATCGAATTTTGTTTTTCAGTGAAGTAATGCCAGATGCTACTTCACCCCTGGGAATCGAAATGATTACAAAATACTTCAGGAATATTGTCATAGTAATTACGTTTTGCTGTTCATAAATCTATATTTTAATTCTTCACTAAATTTTTGTCTAAAACTGTATGATGTTTTTTTATTATTTTATACAGAGGCAAGCGATAGAGAAAGGATTTACTGATAAATTCATGTCCAGCATGTATTATCTCAATGGCATGCTTCCTTTCTGCAATCATATGTTAATGACTGTTGCTGAGGTAAGTTGCCTTTTAAAGAATCAAATGAGTACAAGTTGTATTAAATGCTGTCCAATATTTTAATCAAAGCATATATTTTTTTATTTTTGCAGTTGTTCCTTCGATACGGGATTGATTCGCAAATGACAAAAGGTTTCATGATTAGCGTGTTCGGTCGAATCTTGGACGATCCTGATCTAATCAGCTTTGCAAAACAAAGAGTTAAACAAAATGCTCCGAAACCACCTTTGTTAACTCAGTGTAGATTTGTACTGAGATATTATTGGGTAATTCACAATTGCATACTTGTATCTCTTTTAGATCGGTATTTTAAGAAAATCAATATTATTTAGTTTCGATAGTTAATACAAATTCTACAACCAATGTAAAGCGAAAATTTATAGTATTATAAATTTCAGTAAAATTGAAGACTACGAGACTTACTAGACCTTCATAGATACTGAATTAATTTAGTAATATAAATTTTGTGGATTAAGTCAATCAAATATCCGTCTATAATGCATTTTTGACTGTAATGAAGAGTTTGCAACTACGAAATTCAAAAATTGTACTTTTTTTTTTTTAAAGATCTGATTTTTATTTTTAAAGTGGTGAATAAATAATGTTGCCTTTATAAATCAAGATTTCAACCGATATTTTTATTTTAACTAGCTCATAAATATATTATTTTAATGATATGTTTGCCTTTTATATCGATGTAGTTCGATCACCATCATGTGGAAAATTAGCAGGAATGGAAATTCGAAATCTTAAAAAAAAAGCTGCGCCGTAGAAAGGAAGTCCCAATTTAGAAGGGGTTTTAATTGCAATAAAAAGAATTTTAATTTTTAGTAATTAAAATTTTACATTCTTCTTATTCATTGGCGCAACAGCCCTTTGCTGGACCAAGGCCGCCTGTTTAATTACAGATTTCGAGACGAGAGATTTTTTCATTCAGAACAACTTTTGGCCGCATGTTTCTGACTAAATCTTCTAGCAAGTACGTCTGTCACTTAACTGGATACTCACCATTCCACGCTGTAGATTCAAGCTCGGACTTCAGGTATTAAACCAATTTAGGAACAAGATGATCACATTTGATCTGTCTTCTTTTTGTTCTAATGCAACTGGCAAACACTTAAACAATTGTCTTTAATGCCTCAAGGCAAGCTCCGCACAGATGTTACTCACTTAGCACTACCCAGGAGGAGCATGTATCTTGAAGATAAGCTACGGATGCGGAGTAACAATACCTTCGCACCTCTCTACGATCCTGTTAGACCGGTTCCTCGGTTTAAAGTGGATTCGAACAACTACAAACATTCATGGCACTTCCGGGGCTCGAACTCGAAACCTGTGGTATAGAGAGCCAGCTACTCGACCATTCAGGCCCCTGTCTTCGAAAACATTATCGCTGCAGAATTGGAAAAAATTTAATGGTAAATAATATGGAAATAAAAAGAAGAAACAATTTTTATTAGTTTATTAGTTTATTTATTATTTTTGTTTATTTAGGTTTATTTCCGGTTGGTGAAAATAGTACTAAATTTTCAAAAGTGGAAATGATAATTTTTGTAGTTTCGTAAACTAGATATTGTCTCGGATATGTTAATGTTTTGGATATAAAATGTTAGCGATGTTTCACTGAATGTAAAATTATCTTGAGAGTATTTTAAATAAGAGATCGCGTCGGTTTCAAATAATTAGATAATGAAGTGTATTTCCAGTTTCTCCTTATGAGCTGAAATCATCCTCAGACAAGTTAAATTTTTAGGTGTAACGGAAATGGTTAATTTCCAGGCACCCAGAACATTTAATATACTACATCACTCTGTTGCAATCTTTACCTATTTTTTTCAAAGCAGTAACTGCATAAGTAAAAATTCCAAACTCTGATGTTTAATTAGATCATAAAAATGACTTTATATTTCTTTACAGGATTTATTTTTCTTCGACTGGGGCATGAAGAAAGTCAAAGCAAAGATTGAAAATTACGAACCTGATTACTTAAATTTGAGCACTGCCGACGAAACATTTGATGCGATACTGGAGTCCTGCTCTGATTTTGATGAAGTATGGAAGAATTATTTCTTTTCAGCAAAACATATAATCATCATAAGCCATAAGAATTTAACGTTAAGATTACTGTTGTAAATTAGAATACAATTTTTAAAAACGCATAGTAAAGGAAGTTAGTTAGTTATCATATAGTTACAAAAATAACGTATTTTAAGTAATTTAACATGCGAGATGCATTTTACCAAATTTCTATAAAAGTGAACCCGAATTTATTTCGATAACGAAAACAAAAGGACAAGTAAATGATTGTCTAACGTTTTTCAACATTATATAAATATCTTTCTTTCTAAAGGTTTTTAGAAAAACAAAAAATAAGCACTGTGAATTTTAAATATTTTCAAAGGTGTGAACATAATAAATACATTCAGATAAGAATTCTTCAAATAAGAATTTTATTTATTTAATGGTAGAAATTTAATTAAGTTATAAAATAATAATAAAAGAAAAACTTTAAAAATATTTTGATTTAACCTCAATTTAATTTTCTATCTTGAACAAGTTGTCTTGCATTGTTTTTCAATACATAATTTTTAAAATGGCAATAAAAATGCTCAGTGTTAAGTCAAATAGTTAAATAAATTTTTGTGTGTGTTTGAATCAGTATTTATATATATTATAATGCTTTTCTTTTTGGAAAATGCTTGGTAAAAAATATAAATAAATGTCTTGAAGAACTGGATTTTTAAAAAGTGGTGTATTTCATTTTCTCTTTTAAAAACTTTTTATTAATTAAAAAAAAATTGTATTAAAATTAGGCAGCTGCCATGCACATAGACTGCTCTACGAGTTCTTCAAACTGGAATATGAACATGTTCATGATTCTATGCGAAGCAAAAGGAAGTAAGTATTTAAGACACGACTTTATCGAAATATATATAAGAAAATAATGCCAAAAGATTAATGCATAAAAACATATGAAGCAATATATTTTTATAGAATCTAACTATATTGGTATATATATATATATATATACCAATATAGTTAGATTCTATAAAAGCGTGGTTTTTATAATAAAATTAAAATAATTGCTTGTTATATATATTTGCGATAGGTGTTTTTAATATATTTTGTTTTTATCAATTAGAGGATCAATTCATTCGCCCGTCCAACTGCAAGTATTCAAGGTGCAAACTAAAGTCTCTATTCGAACTTTTTATCAATCCTGGAATAATTTGAAAATGTAACTTTTATACTAATCAACCTTTAATTGTTTTAAATAATTTAGTAATTGATCCCTAAATGAAGTTCTAAAAAAATCCCAAATATTGACACAATTAACATTTCAAATTAGATAAAATAAGACAGGTTTTAAATACCATTTCAGAATAATATTGTTCATCTTTATATAAAATAATTTTTAAAATGTTTAAATAAATATGAATTTAAATATTTAAATGATTTTATTATATTCTTTTTCAGGCTTTGACAATGATGTATATAGTGATTTTGCACAGCTTTTAGGTACTTCTTCAAATGTAGAAAGTGCAAATGTCCCACACGCTATGCAGGTAAAAATATATCTACGTAGCACATAAACACACAATTATTTTAATAGTAATTTTCTATTTTGCTTTTTCAATACCAGACAAATTTTTTTCTATGATTGATAATTATTTTCTGAATTACTTTATACTATGTAAATTCATTGTCTACTATTGCTGCTGTTTTTCTGTGTTTATCAGATAAGTAATTCATAACTTAGTTTTCCAATTTCTTTAATGCTTAAATTGTTTGCAATATTTGCTATTTTTATTAATTAACTTAAACAAACTTCTATGATCAAACAAATTAAAAAGTCTAAAAATAAAAATAAAATTTTAGACTTTTTAATTTGTTTTTCATTTCATATTTTACTGGATTATAATCTTTTTTATTTCTGTCTTATAGGAAGTGGCGGATCAAATAGTGAAGGATATTAGCAGTGAAGAATTCAGATCAATGAGTGTCGAGGTACAGGACATACAATAACAATGAATTCCCGCTAGATATTTTTCAATAGCATAAAATAAGAAGTTAAACAACTATAATGAACGCATACTTTTTAGGAAGCTGAGGAATGGTTGCAAACAACAACTTCTGA
This sequence comes from Caerostris extrusa, assembly GCA_021605095.1. Lineage (NCBI taxonomy): Eukaryota > Metazoa > Arthropoda > Arachnida > Araneae > Araneidae > Caerostris > Caerostris extrusa. The sequence goes on from BPLR01020084.1 coordinate 19,714, forward strand.
ATCGGGTGAAAAATTTCGACAGTTTCTAAAGAGGCATGGTCACAGATGTCTGAAGGAAGTAGGTTACATTCTGCAAAATTTTAAAATAATTCAAACCTTTACTTTTATCCCTCGTACATCTTCATTCGTTTCATACTATGTTATATTTAATTTCATTTTTAGTTTGACGTCCGCTCTACCACATGGGCAATGAATCCTAAACTATTGGTCAAGCTATTACAGGTAAATCTGTTGTCTGTTTTGAGAATAACTAAAAGAGAATTACGTTCTGAAAAACATTTCATTTTAAGCCTATTATGGAATTGTGATTGATGCACATTTTAAATTTGATATAAGTAGTTTAACCATGATAATGCCAGACATAATACAAGTTTGATGACTCGACAGAGACTGTTGTAGATTGGTTGTAATGTGCTAGAGCTCGAATATTATTAATAAAATTTGTAACTCTTCAATTATATTTTGTTACAATATCTACAGAACTCTTTAGACGACAAAATATTTAAAATTAGTTAAATAAGAATGTCAAAAATGATTTAGTCCAGATATTAGAAATTCCATGAGCGAGAAATGTTTTTACTAAGAGAAAGGTGGCAAAATTCACTGCACTAAAATGGTCAATATATAATAGATAAAATTTCTGTACTAGAAAGTTTATTGATTATTTATTATTACTTTTTAAGTAATCCAATAAATTATTCCATTAAGCCAATTTTGTTGTTTAACTGATTCGTTTGTAGACATCAAAAAATAAATAGGAAGGCGAGAAAATACAACTGAAAAGAGAATAAAGAATTGGTTTTAAAATAAAATATAATAATAAAAAAAATCGAATATTTAACAGTATAAAAAATATACCAAAACTCATACATTTAAAAATCAAAGTGCTTTTATCAATTTTAATAAAGTAGTATCAATTTCAATATGTTAGTAGTTTTTCATTCTTTTTGCAAAAATATTATTTCATTTTTTTCTTTTTTTTTTTTTCTTTTATGGCTAGAATCTTGCTGGTACTGAAAAAGGAGCAAAAAAAGAAGAAACTCTTGATCAAATATTTTCTCAACTCCATGTGCCTTTGAGTTTTATGTCTAAGTAAGGAAATTCGTCACATTTTTAAAAAAATTTAGTTATGCTATTATAATTTTTTTTTCTCGATTTTAAATTTAAGTTACTATATTAGATTGTCTAATTGTTAGATATCTTTAAATTCAGCTCTTGAATGATCGATAGTACATAAATTTCAGGTGTTTATTGCGGCTTGTTTTGCCAAACTGTCGTAGAGGTGTCAGAGGAAGAGAATCTGCTAAAGTGAGTTTTTTTGTTGTGTACTACGTCTTATTTCATGTACCACAACCTGCTAATTATTTTATTTCAATTTCATTATAGTTCTTTAAGACTTCTTTATATTATACTTATACACAAATTAAGAATTACTGATAATTACTTTAGTTATTACAGAAAAAGCTAGTAAATTATAAATTGAATCTTTGTATGTGACTACTACGGAACAATTAAAAAGAAAGAATTTGCTTTTTTTTTAAAATAATTCCATAAAAATTATCAGAATAAATTAAACTGTAAATGATTGAGAAAAAAATGTTAGAAGTTTTAGCAATAAATGTTCGATCTACATATTCAATATTTATCAAATGTGATTGATATACATTATAGTAATGATTTCAATTGATTGTCATTAATCACGTGAGGACATTTAATCTCACAATTTAGAAAATTATATTGTCAACATTTATAATAAAAAATTGCGACTCTTTAAAAGTCTTTTTAAGAGATTAATTAACTATTTTAACATCGCAAACAATAAATTCTCGGCAATCCAATTGTTTCGAAACTATTTCAAATATTGCAGTTATTTTCACAACCATTAACTACCATTAATCTACAATCTAACAAAATGTTGGTTAGTGTGAATCGCACTTTATTAAATTGTGTATAATATGTTCTTCATTCTTATTGTACGAAATTCTGTCAATATACGTTTTACTAAAATGAATGCAAAATTTGTGGTCTTACAAGAGATTTCTATGAAGTCTTTTAAGGTCTCTGGAATTACAACTACGGTATTTAGAATAAGAATTCTCTTCAATGTAACGCGAAATAAAAAATTGAATTTAAAATTAATTTTCATTATTATGTTATGATTTTCAGTATTTTATTAAAATAGCTCTTTGAATTTTCTTTTGAATACTGAAGACTTTTAACTCATAATTTGATTATTTTATTCTCATCATTTCCTTTTATGTACACCAGTTTACTTATAAAATCTATTACTACAGTTGTAAAAAAATATTTTTAAGATTTTCAAAAGCAAAGAATGTTTCTATTTAGTTTCATCTCCACAATCCATTGATAGGTTTATTATAAGTCTATTAAGCATTAAAAAGCACCAGATTTCCTGAAGTTTAAGTTATTGGAACTGATTTTTTATTTTGACGAATTTCGTGTCCTTCTTATTGTTAGATCAAGTTACAGATTGTTATGGCTTCCCTGTGTAGCAATAATGCATTTAGCAATATTTTACAGTAAAATGGCTATCAAACTTAAAATTTATGGTAGTTTCTTTAAAACAAGTAATATAAAAAAAATTTTGAAGTCAATTCCTACTTTTTTTCACTATATTGCAAAAGTTTTCACTATATTGCAGAAAGCAGAAATATAAGAAAAAGAATAAAGTTGAAATTTTCCTCTTACATCTGACGCTATCTATTGGTAGATACATGCAATTTAAATATAAAAAAACTAAAAATTAATGAATTAAATTTAATGAATGAATTAATATTTGGAGAAACTGCATTAACATCCAGTGTCACCCACTGCAAATTTAAAAAAAAATGTATTTGAAGTTGAGTGGATGAATAAAAAGTATTTCATGAACGATTGAAAATTTGAACAAGATATATATAGGGAGAGGGTGAGCTAATAGTAGGAATTGAAAAAGTTATCTGAACAGCGCTGTAAATGAAACGTAAAATAAGTTGAACTTTTTTTTGTAGTCCCTTACGATTAAATCCTATGACCACTGGAGACAAGGCTTCAGACGCCTCGCCAAATTAATGGTATCTGAAGGGCGCCTACCTGATGAGGAGCTGCTTTTCTTTCTGACTCTAGACGAAATTGACGACTTACTCAAGATCAGATCTCCTAGCATCATTTCAAGGTAAAAAAAAAAGGAAGCATTCATTCAATTCAACGTGCTATTAATTCGAATATGCAAAATGTTTTAGCACCAGGTTTAAAGATATCTGGAAGAGGAAAGGCTTGATTTATTTCACTAAAAATAATAAGCAACTGTGATATGAAGTTCTTCAAGTATTTTTTTAATATTTAAAAATGAATAGTAGAAAGAATATTTGATGCATATTTTGTGATTGTTATTGTATTCTTATGAAATATTTTATTATTATTGAGCATAGTAGAAAGATCTTTTTTTTTTAATTTATAAAATTATTGACATAAATGAAAATTGTTTTTGCGTATTAAACAAAATTAAACAATATATTATTATAAACAATTAATTATCTCAATAAAACAATATTATAAACCTCTGATTGAATTAGAAATAACAGTAAATATAGACGTTTCAAGACGGGGCTTAAAACTTTTAGCAGAGACTACACAACTCAGAATCACATTGCAATTCAGGTTCGGAAAGGCTTTTCTGACGCTTAAAATATCAGAAATAAAAGACATCAAGTAAATGAATGTAAACTTTATTAACATGTACATCAACAAAAATAACATGAACAAAAGTTATATGTTAAACTATTAAAATTAGCTACAACATCCAACAACAACGACAAAAATCCAAAAACAAATATCTACGTGTGTTTATTAAAGAATTTATTTTCAAATTAATTTTATAATTTTAAATATTTTTTATCTATAAAATTTTTTCGTTTGATATTAAAAATTTATATTGTATATTTTATATTTTTATAAATTAATTATTTTTATTTAGTATTATTGATACAAAAATTATTTTCCAAGCAATACAAATTTATTACGTGAAAATTATTACATATTAAACTGTTTTTTGTTTTCCTATTTTAGAGCCAATTACCGTAAAAGAATGTTCGCTACAGTTGACGGATATAAATTCCCAGAAATAATAAAAGGATTTCCTAAACCGGTAGAGTCATTATTGTACAACTTTAACTGCCAAATGAATTATTTTTGAATTTCACGTTTTATAATGTAATCAAAATTGGTTTTAGATAAACGATACAGACGAATCTGCAGAAAATTACGAATTCATTGCGGATTTAACTATGAAAGGTAATTTTTTATTTTATTTAGAAGTTAATAAAAAATTTAACATTTTTTTGCAGTCATTCTTTTATACTGCACTGTTCTAGGATCAATATTTTATAGGACCTTATTTTACATTTTTGCAAAATTTTTTATTATATAATTTGCCACAAAAGGAGCGCATGAAAAATATTTGTGCCAGCGTTTTGATCAGTTGTCTTTCACGATATTGGAGAATTTTTCATGGCTACACCCAAAGCAAATACTTTTAAATCTTTCGGCAACAAGTGTAGATGTAACAATTAAAAGCGCATTCTTCTTAAATTTAAATTTATATACTGCAAATAATAAATTGTTAAAAAAAGTCTTCATTAACATTCCATGTTTTAATACACTATTCAGGAAAATGACTTCAATTCAATCCATTGGATTCTTTTCAGGTATTCCAGTGAGCCAAGGTGTCACAAAAGGTTATGCAAGAGTGGCCATTTCATTAGAAGAAGCTGCTCAATTGAAGGTTGGTAATAATGATTGCTGGTACAGCAATCTTCCATTACCTCGAATTTCTTGCTAATAATTCCAACAATCCATATAATTACACGTTTTTAAAAGTAAACATTATTTATTTAATTCTCAATATTTTGTTCAACATTTATGCACAGAAATAATTTTGTGTCGAAGACAAGATCTCCTTCTCTGACAAATGATAGTTTTTACTTTTTGCTTGTTTTGTAAGCCTTAATTTTATTTCTTGAATGTCCAAAAATTTATTAAACAAGTTTTCAAATCGAGGCAAATATTTTGATTGCATGTTTTGTTGTTTAACTTAAAATAATTGCATGATAATTTGGTGCAGAAACCTTATAAAACTTGCATTGCTTTTCTGATTTCATATAGACTGATATTGACTCATTTTTGGGGAAAATTTTAGAATTTCTCTTTGAAAACAAACGTAAAATTATTTTAAATCAAATTAAAATAATTAATTTTATTCACGGTTTCTCATGAAATTTATTATATTTAAAAAAAAGAATAAATTTTTCTATTATTTACAATGAATTTTAAGTTTTATTTGAAGAAGTGGCTTATTGCCTGGAAAAATTACATAATATTTTTAAAGTACTACAAGAGTGTCTATGTGTATATTTCAAAAAGTATTTATACGCCGAAATGAATGTGAAGAAAATATCTTTTAAATCAGGGGTTTTAACTCTTTTTTTATCTAACACTTTTACAAGTAAATTAAAAGCCTCGTTCTCAAAATAATATCTTGATTTAATATTAAAATATACGCTTGTTTCTTGGCACATTAAATAATCATAAAACCTTTCAATTTTATTATTAACATAAATCCTTTCCTACAGAAATACGCTGTTGTTTCCAAGAGATAACAGATATGCCTCATATTTTTAAAATATATTATATGATATTTTATATATATATTTATTTAAATTGAATAAAGTTTAAACAATGGAATGAAATTAATAGGATCAAGATGATTATGGTTATTTAATATGATTTATTATATGATTATAATTATTAATATGATAGTATATGATTATTAATATGATAATAAATTTATATGATTTATTTGCAAGTGTTGATACTCAAATACTCCTTTATATCACTGGTAACATTTGCATTTATTCTACACTAATATTTTATTCTAATTTCTTTGATTCTAAAATTAATTCCTTATTTATTTTTATCCAGAATCATAATTTATTACAGATTTTTCTTATGTTTTACTTTTTGTAACAGCCTGGGGAAATCCTAATAACTTACAGCACAGACATTGGTTGGAGCCCTTACTTTCCTATCATATCTGGAGTAGTTACAGAGCTAGGAGGGCTTATTTCTCATGGTAGTATTTGCAAAAAAATATTTATATGATAATTTATTTATATAATAATCATTTATTTTAATAATAGCCCATTTTAATTTTGTGGAAAATGCCCTGAAATATATTATGGATTTGGAACGGATGACATTCGCACTACCCTTTTCGAATAAAGCCTTAAAAAAATTAAAAGAACAAATTTGTAGAATCACATTATATTTTATTTTGATACTAAATTTATTAGCTTAAATACTTAAATAAATATTTAAAATTTTAGTCTACAACTAAATTACCTGTTTTTCATATAGATAATCTATGTGAAGCAAAGTATTTTTAACTGTTTTTCTATAATTCTTAAGATAAGTTTTCACTAAATACTAAAATCTCACGCCGTAGAATACAAACGAATGTTAAACTGGGTCTCCCTGCTCATACAAGCTTCATTTCAGGACATGTGATTTCAGTATCCGATGGGAAAGCTTTTATAACTTAAAAATTAAAATTAAAATAAAAAAAAACAATTTCTTTCACTAAAGCAATTTTTTAAATCTTACGCAACCAAACATCATTAAACAGTTCTAATTAGTTTTTTAATTAAACAAACATACTTTTTAACATAATTAATTGCATTTATATACTATATTAATAATGTTTTGTAACAATTTATTGTATAAAAATAGCAACATTTTAAATTTTTGAGCAAAAACAGGTCAATTTTTTTTTATGCATATGTTTCTAAATTCAAGTGTTCTAAAAGAGAGTATATTTTAAAAATAAAGAAATTTATTATAATATGGATGAAAATGTTGCTAAATTTAAATAGAAGTAACACTTTAATATACATTGTTATAAAATGTGTTTAATACCTACTTTCTATAAGAAATATTAAAATCTTAAATTTATTTTTTTTTTGATGTATCAAACTATATATTTTAAAATATATATTTTTTTCATTCCAATCTGCAATTTTAACAAATTATATTTATTTAAAACCACTATATATTTGTTAGAAAACAAATTTTTAAAAATGAAACATTTCGTTATTTATTCGCTAGATATCATTTTTCTATTTAAAAAGCAGTCTGTAAACAAATGAAAAATTTTTCAGTTATAATTTATATTGTTCGGCTGTTATTTCCATTATAATTTATATTATTTGCCCACACTTCATAAATTTTCATCACTGTTTAATTTATTTTTCCCAAACAACCTTTTCCTCTTGACTAAAGAATGTTATTGCTTTTCTGTAGGAGCTGTTGTAAGTCGTGAATACGGTTTACCTTGTGTGGTAGGGTTACAAGGAGCTACAAAAAAGATTTCACACAGGTATTTTTATTCAAAAACATTTTATATCATAAAAAACAGCTGAAAATAATTATTTTCTGGAGAAAATAAGTTAATTTATTTGTCTTCTTTTTTTCATTTTCAGGAGACTATGTATTACTTGATGGGAAAAAGGGGATTTTACAAAGACTTCCTCAACCAGAATAGGAAAATATATTTTTGCTAGATTTCAAATTTGTTGTCATATTTTTAAGAAAATTTTTCATGAAATTGTGTGTATGAGAATGGGAAATATTATCAAAATATTAATTATTCTTTGTTGTCTTTACGAATTTGTTTAATAGTTAGAAAGACTTTATTACATAATATACATTGCTGAAGTATTGCACGGTAACTTTGGAATATTTACAGAGAAAAACCTAAATTTATTTTTGTTTATTCTTCATTAAATGTATAAATTATAAGTTTCTGAAAAAATTTTAAATTGTTAAAAATGTTCTGTTTAAATCTGTTTTCAGCATAACTGTTGAGAAATTAAAAAACTTCTAGTCACAATGTAAAAAAGCATTCGTAGAAAACTCTGTATAAAATTCTGTTAATTTTACATTTAAATATTTGTGAATTGTAAGATAATTTAATTAATTTATTGTTGAATATCTAAACAAATAAAATTTACATTTGTTTTGGTGTTTATTTTTTTCTCTCATTTCACTACATGTTATTTAGAAATTTTCATAAGTGTGAATAAAAATAAATTATTTTATAAATAAATATTAATCTGTACGTCACATTAATTAATTCCTATAATTAAATCCCTAAATTAATTCTGTAAGTATGCAATTCATGAGAGATCATTACACTAACCTGGTTGAATTTTAAACATGCAAAAAACATACAATATAGCAATTATATAGCAATATAGCATACAATTCGCACCATTGTTGATGATTCATTAGATTGTATCAAATGTTCTTGTAGAATGGAAGTTTCCTTTTTACAGACGTATTTATCCGGTTTAATAGATGATAAAATATCAAATAAATAACATAAATACTGACACTGGTGGTAAATGAAATACCAACACCAAAAACAGAATTTAGTTCAGAGGATTGAAATTTATCGTATGTTTCCACTACAACAAAAATTTAAAAAGTATGCTAAAAGGAGGAAATGTTGAAAATGAAATATTCATATTATCTGGTAAATATTTTTAAATCCTGTATTCTCAGAACGAATTCAGAATATAGAATAAAACTGCTACCAAACAAAGCTTCCAGTCATACGCCATTCCTGGAAAAATTATGTTTGAACTAGGAATTGAATGCATTTAACATATTATCGTAATATTTTATACTTACTGTCTAAATGCAAACACGCTATAATTGATGAATTTTGAAATGTATAAAAAATTGAATGTATTGAAACACTCATGGAAAACGCATGCCATAGAAAGCACGATGTAAACTTTTAATAATGACAAAACATTTAATTAAAATCCATTTATTTTTGAATGCATTTTTATTTTGAAGGTCCAAAATTATTCTAAAAATGTGCTCACTAACTTCGTATGTTTTTATCTAGATTTGTAACAGTTTTTTACAACAACAAATACTACAAGTTTTTATATATCGTCTTTTAAATTGTTTATATTACCGTGAAAAGACCAAATGAACCAACTGTTATCACATAATAAAATCTTAAGTGTCTTTTTTAAATTATTTTTAATATTATTTATTAATTTTTAAGTACTTCAAATCAAACATGAAATGGAATAAACGTTAAAAGACTCTTTTCCATAATATTAAACGATGAAACAATAGATTTTATATGACAATTTGAGCATGCAGATGTCTTTGAAGTGACAATTCTCGAAATTATAGAAAAGTTCCATAAAATCGTACTGGAAGACCATAGATTAAAACTGATGAGGCAAATGAACCCATTAAAATATTAAAAGCACATGTAGGTAATATTTTATATGAGAATTAGCATGCAGATGTTCTGGGCGAGGCACATCTGGAAAAATTTCAATAGTAATTATTTCAACTAGAATGAAACGGAAATCCAGAGAAATTTTTGCGTCGATTCCTAACTAGGGAATTCCTAAAAGCAAACAACAATCAATTCAATATACAGAGGCTCCTGAACAAACACGGAAAACGGCAAGATGTTTTGTCAATCAACAAGGTTCTGACATCTGTTTTCGTAGAGTCAAAAGGAATTTTATTCATGGATCACATTGGGTAAAAACAATCATTGATCACATTGGAAAAATAATCAATAAAACAATCATCGATCACATCGGGCAAAACAAAAAGGTAAAACAATCAAGGGTGAATATTCACAGCATTTGAAATACCAGATAAAGTGACCATATTTATCAAAAATAATATTGTTTCACGATGACAATGTTCCAGCCCATTCGTCAGTCATAGCAATGGCTAAAATCAACGAACAAAAGTTCGAATTGCTTGCTCGTCAACAATATTCGCCAGATGTAGCACCTGGAGACTGCCATCTATTTCCTAACTTCAAATAAATGGATTTGGTGGACAACGATTTGCGAGGTTGAGGTTTGAGGTTTTTAGGTTTTGAGGTTTGTAAATGGTTAATCGTTTTTTAATGAACGGCATTGTGGGGATTGTCTTGGGGAAAAAATAAAGGCCAAAAATATTTTTAAAAAATGTTTTCTTTATTAGTTCGTAAACTTATCCGCCCATCCTCTTAAGAATTTCATTTAATCAGAGAATCTTTTATAAAATATTTAGCAAAAATATAAATTTTTAAATTCTACCAAAAATATAAATAAAAGTAATTTTATATAGATAAGATTTACATTTTATATTCCATTGGCGATAACGTTGAAAAATTTTTGAAATAGAAACAGTTCCTTTCAGGTCACAAGTAATAACTCCTCAGAATTATGGAAAAGATATAAATGAATTATAAATGCTTCATGACTCTGGCTGTGACAATCTTCGTAAAATTCCATTCTTTCCGTCAATCAGTACAAAGTCACCTGCAGAAGAAAAATGAAATTAGAAAAAAAAATTATAAAAACACCTCCATAATAACTATTTATGTTCTTTTCTGAACTGAACTGAAATTTTTAAATGTTTCCTAAGAAGATCATAACATAACACTCCTAAAGAAGAACTTAATTTTTATACTTTTAATTAGAATTCTAGAGATTCATCGAAGTCTGCAATTGATTTTCACATCAGGTAGTATACAGTAAAAAGTCTTTATTCAAAACGTGGTGCCAGAATACTCCTCCTTATATATGGTTTAAGAAGAATGATATATAAGGAGAATAAATATGAGTAACAAAGATTAGAGACCTCCGTAAAAATGTCACAGGGAGAATGTAACAGTAAAGAATGATATTTTTTATGTAAATTAGATAATTTAATAAAATAAACAAATCAAATATTTTTAAATACTTTTATCAATTGCATCCTCAAAATCACTGAGCCATAAACATTTGAAGCCGGTTAACAACAATGAAACCACCCCTTTTGACAAATCAACAGTGCTCTATTGCGTAATTATGTGTCCTCTATGTCCTTCCAACAAAATGAAGAGAATTTTCTGCCAATGAAATTGTCGTGCTCCTCCCTACCACAAGCATTCCGGGTTTCGAACCAAGATCCTTCTATAAACACAACGCGTTAATCACTTATCCATCAAGTTGTCAGTTCGACCAAATTCTTTCGCCAAAACCAAATTCTCGACCAAATTCTTTCATGGGTCTTTCGCCAACCGAATGGCAGATAACATATTTAGAAGATAAAACATGAATTAAAGCAAACTACAGGATAGAAATGTATTTTTCCATCCAGATTTTGGATAGACATCCCCAGGGGTAGCGGGGGTGAATTATTCACCTTCCTTCGTTCCTACAAAAACTCAATGAAAAGACATACCGCCCGCCACCCCCCAGGATTTTTCGGGGGATAAACGAAATAAAGCGTTAATAAAAACTCAATAATTCATACTAAATTATAAATAATAGAAAAGATATCTGGAGTCGAAATTCCATACATTAATTATTTTGTAAATATTTTTTAATGTACATTGCATTAATTTGATTCACCTTAAAAAAAATGAAACTAAGAAGTATTGCACAAAAAAAAAAAAAAAAAAAAATAACTTTCTGAAAGAATTATATAAACAAATTATAAATTAAAATTCATTTTTTTTCTCCTTTACTGGTTCATCGATTACATGTTTATGTCATCTTCACTACTTCAATAAATACTGAATAAAGCTAAACCAGCAAAAAACACCGGCTCAATCAACAAATTCAGACGAAATAATAAAAATAGATACTGATAAGAAAAACACTGGCTCACTGAAATATTAGACATTTAACACAAAAAATGGGCCTAAGTGGGAAAAGGCTATAAGTTTAAAAGCGTGTACTTATGAGCTTGGGGTGCAGGCTTAGCACACCAGCCATATCTAGACAGAATCCTTCGATTAGACTTCCGTTTGCGGATCTCAAATCCGGCTTGCCTTGTTCGAAAATACCTAAATTCGAATGCAGAACTAATATCCTTCTTGATTTATGATTGTATCAAAATTGTAGCGATACAATTGATATTCTCGAACTGATATATTTAATGCGAAATTCATGATTATAATTGCTTGTCTTATATTACGTTATAGCAGTTTGAAATCGGGGTTTCATTAATATTAGTGTGGATTAACGCTGTAATGAAAGATATGCACAAAAAGAAACATGGATTATACCTGTTTGCTACCGGAATTTCTCTGTAGCAAACCTGTTGCAAGCCCTGCAACGCAAGGCAAGCCATATTCACGACTGACAACCGCTCCTGTAAAATATTGATAATGAATAATGGATAAAAAATAAAAAATAAAACAAACCTGTATTAAACTTAACGAATACCCAAAGAACAGTGAAAAGGTTACTTAACACCCATAGCAAATATATTGTGTAAATTCTGGCATATATTTGTAAAAGCCTATCTATCATATTACTTAATAAAATTTCAACTCTCTCTCTCTACACACACACACACGCGCATATATATATATATATATACATACACACACACATACATATACATATATAAACACACACACACATACATATATATATATATATAAACACACACACATATATATATATATATATAAACACATATATACACACACACATATATACATACTTACACACACATACACACACACACACACACACACACACACACACATATATACATATATATATTTATATATATATATGTGTGTGTGTATGCACACCCCAAACTTGTCATTTGTTCTTTTAATGATAATAAAAACTAAACTCTTTTACAGTTAAATAGTACATATATATACATTGTTTCAGGAGCATTGTGGGGTTTACTAACATATATCACGAATGAGTGAAGGCACCGATTATCTTCCGGTAGGAATTTTAATGGTAACTGCGCATGCGTGCTTGTCGTACGGAAGAAAATTCAGAAAAATCGCGCGGCGTGGAGTGTCATTTGCGAGACCTCTAATACATCTTGCCAATATCTCCAGCAAGTCTCTTCGTCTTTCAAAGTAGTGGCAGTAACAAACGCCGTGAAACCCGAGCCTTCGTGGCTGCGTCTGTAACAACTGCTTCGTGATTGTGGGCGGCTGTAGTTCGGAATAAATTTAATTGTGTACAATTTAATTTAAGTGGCTAAATCATGAACTGTGTCTTGAATTTAAAATAAAAAAATAATAATTACGTTTTGGTTTGCAGAATTCAAACATTATTCGAACGTGAATCTTA
>BPLR01020085.1:0-15391 GCA_021605095.1 Caerostris extrusa
TATTATTTATATCAGTAGTATACTATTTTTCAATGCTTTTTTTTTTTTTTTTTTTTGATGAGAGTACATTTTTGATGCTCTGTAATGTTAACTTTCCAACATTACACTGTCTTCTATTTTCAAATCACATAGGCAAAGTAATATTAAAATATTTCTTACATACTCAAAGATTATCTCTTACTGGTTATTAAAATTTTGCTTTTTACACATGGGATTGAAATTGTATTTTTTATTTTGTAATTTTTCTTGTACATCCTAAAGACATTTCTGTTCTAGCTCTATTTTGGTCGACTGGTGTTGTGACTTTTGGCTTAGTTGCTCATTGCTTGAAATAGATGACTCAAAGAATAGACAATACACAAGTTATTTTTTTTACAATAATAATTGTGTAGAATAAGGTATGATTAGTTAAAAATTTATGGTAAAGATTAAAAAATGGCAACAACTATTTGAATTCTCATTATTATCTTCTGACAATCTTCCCCTTCTCCTGCTTTTGTCATTTGCTGGAAGAAAAAAAAAAAAATTAAAGAAATAATAGTTAAGGTTCTAAAAGATTGCTGCAATAAAACATAATCTCAGATTTGGGTAGAAATTAAAAATATAATCTCCTAACAGTTTTTTTTTTTTTCAGAAAATTACAGTAAATTTGTATAAATGTCATAATATCTATATGAGAATTGGGTGGGTGGGGGCGGAGTAATCCATTAATTTTTTCTCAGCAAAGATATAAGCTAGTAAGTTTATAAAATATGTATATGATGGCATTATACTGTTTCCTCTCACTGACAAATTAATTTTAAAATAACAATATTAATAAATGATATCTGAGGGAGGATTGAATCATATATAAGGGAGGTATAATTATTTTAGTGGCAAGTATAGTGTACAATAAGGATTAGTGGAAAAAAAATTGGTTAAAATTTGAATGTAAAATTAAAACTAGTTTGTCTGGAGAGAAATACTTCAGGTGGTTGGTTACCACAAAAAGCTGATCCAATATTTTTTAATTCAACAGGTTCGATGAATGAAATAACAATTTTATTTCCTAAAATACTTTTTACTTTTCCACAATTTTTATAGGAGTATCAAGATCAGATTTTTTTTAAATGTAATGTTTTTGTTTAAATATTGAATACTATATTTCAAATTCTTTTACTATGACTTTGCATGGGATCTTAATATTATTGCATACCTAACAATATATACAGTAATTTTTTACAGTATAATATTTTTTTGTGCATATCTTTAGAATCTTTAAACAGTTGTTCTATTATAAAATGATTTCTCTCAGATAAAATGGTACAATTTTATTAGAAGTTTCAATGGTGAGAGAAATTAATATTTGTCCAGAGATATTTCCATGTCATTTCACAGTTAAAAAGATGAAAACTGATAATATAGCTTTGAATAATCATTAAAGGAATTTGCAGCACTTCAATAGTAAGAATTGGAAATTAATATTTCTATTATTGGTGATGCAGGCAAAATGATTATTATTGGTAGATTGCATTAATATAACAAAAATTTTGAAGGTTAATATTACATTGAGCCATATGAATGCTGAAGGTGAATATAATTTCAGTCCCTTAAAAAAAAAAAAAAAAAAAAAAAAAAAAGTCAAAATCGAATTCAATTTTTTAATAACAAGAAACCCTCACGATACATATTTTTTATAAATATGTTAATAAGGAAGTGTTAAAAGATATAAAAGGTGAATTTTTAAAATCTTAGGGGGAAAAAAATTACTGTAAATGCAGGAATCTCCTGACATTAATATTTCTGATTTAAAAGTAGTAGCTAGAAATCGTTGGATCTTGGCACCAACAACAAAATATTTAAACATTTGTCGATTCAAAATTGATTTCACTGAGTAAATTCTTTCAAAACTTATAAAAATTGTCTCTTCTTAGGCAGTTAATAAAAGAAAAACAGATGTTACCACAAAATTAACCACTTTATTATTTAGAATTATTTTCTCTCAATAAATTAGAGCAAATTTTATATATTAAATGAATTATTTCAAATTCCTGCCAAGAGTGAAAGATTTGTTTGACAAAGAAAAAAATTCATTAAATTTTGTATATCTCCTTTGATTTTCAGCATTTTAAAAATGAATCAGTACAAATTCTGTTATGTGTTTAAAGCACTTCCAGATAATCTTCATAAAAATAAATTAAATACATTATTATCTCATCAAGCCTATAGTTGGCTTTTGAGCAATTTTTCACTCTTTTGTCTTAATTATGAAAAAAAACCAAAAAAAAACCCTACTTAGAGATGAAATATAAATTGTTTGTAGGCTATAGTATAGTAATATATTTTTGTATTTTGAAGTGAAATCTTATGTTTCAAAAATATTTTTTCATCAAAACATTTAAAAAAACACACATTAATAAATTTTAATATAACTTTGAATTTTTTTTTAATCTCTTAAAAATAAACTAATAAATGTGTCAAATTTCCTCTCTATGCATAAAAAGTTGTCTATTTAATGTAGAAAAGTAAAACTATGTCTGGTGATAGTATCAAGTACTTTGGCTTTCAAACAACCGTAATGAGATAGAACTATTTCAATTTATTCTTGTAGTTTTATTATTCATATACAATATTTTTCTACCAATAATCTACAGAATCTATGTTTAAAGAAAAAGCATCTTAGAATTTTTTTGGTGTGAATTGTTTTTCTTCCAATAACTTTCGGTAACATTGAATTCTAATAAAGCACTGCCTATTCTTTTTTACCAAAGATAAAAGGAGAAATTTCATTGTAGAAAGAGAAATAAATATATAGAAATTTATGATGGATGGCAGCCATACTTTTACGAAAGAAGGCAAAATGAAGTACTTATGTGATGTATGATGATGTGTTCAATTGGATAAGGAAAAAAAAAAAAGGACTCTTTGAAAATCCATATATGAATTAAAAAGTCCTTAAAGGATTCTTAATTAATAATTGCATCGATTTATTGAAATTTTTATCTTTTAGCAGACATAAAAATTAAATATTATTGGAATATTTCTAAAATTAGAATAAATTGATTACTTAAAACAGATGTTACCACAAAATTAACCACTTTATTATTTAGAATTATTTTCTCTCAATAAATTAGAGCAAATTTTATGTATTAAATGAATTATTTCAAATTCCTGCCAAGAGTGAAAGATTTGTTTGGCGAAGAAAAAAAAAAATTCATTAAATTTTGTATGTCTCCTTTGATTTTCAGCATTTTAAAAATGAATCAGTATAAATTCTGTTATGTGTTTAAAGCACTTCCAGATAATCTTCATAAAAATAAATTAAATGCATTATTATCTCATCAAGCCTATAGTTGGCTTTTGAGCAATTTTTCACTCTTTTGTCTTAATTATGAAAAAACAAACAAAAAAAAAAACCCTACTTAGAGATGAAATATAAATTGTTTGTAGGCTATAGTTAACAGAAAAGATTGGTATCTTTTATCTAATGTTTTTTTTAATTATATTCATTAAAGGGATAAGCCATGCTAAATAATTTTTTTTTTTTTTTTTTTAATTTTCCAGAAAATGAGTATCATTGAACCTGGTGATATAGCATTCAAATTAGTCCAAAGAGGATTTTATGTTGAGAAGCCTATACGCAAGATTACATTGGACACCATTCCAAAAGATGGACATGAATTCATACACTTGCAAAGGTTGAAAAATTATCGAGATGACCAAATCGATGCAAGCCAGGATTTGGGCAGAAAAAAGATATCTGAATTTAATATCTTGAGAAAGAAATTCCATGCTGATAAAAAGGCTTTAACAGAAAGATTTCCTAAACAAATTGAAGTTCCAGGAGATAGTGATGAAGAATGGTGTATGTTTTGCTTAGGTTCTGAACTCTGTTCTACAATTTATCAAAACAAAACTTCTTGTAATACTTCTGGCAATTTAATTGAAGGTCATCTACCTCTCCTAAGCATTGTTCTTCATTTCAGTCAGGAAACGCTGATGCTGTTACTTAAGTATCATTATAGTTGGTTTTTAATTATAGGTATGCATGAGGATTTGTGTATGTGGATGTATGCCCTGTTTGTTTGCTTGGAGAATTCTTGTAATGAAGAATATAAAGAAATTTTGGAAGTATTTTATAATGATTGTCTGAAACATTTAAAAAAGTGTGACAGGTCAGAATTAAATATAACAGCTTTAATTTCATTAATCCTTTCTTCCTTTTTTTCTAAATAATTACACTATCAGTTGTAAAATTTATTAAGTCAACAAACAGAGAATGATTGTTCATTTGTCCATATTGTAACATAGCCATTCCATATTTGCTTCAAATAGATTTTATTAAATAAGATATTGTTATACTGATAAACTTCTAAACATAATTTCAATTTTTTTTTCTCCCATTTTTTGCAAGTTAAATAATTAAGCAGAAAGCTTTTCATTTATAAATTTTATATATGCTTCAAATAGTTTTATGTAAAAGGCCATTAATGAAACCCAGATTTTAATTATATCTTGCATGATATGTGCTTGTTATAAGTGCACTTTTAAATATAATTCAACTTTTCTTCTATTTTTTTCCAAGTTTAATAATTAAACAGAAAGCCTTTTGTTTATAAATTTAAAATATTATTTATATCCTTGCATTATATTTATCATTATTATGTTTCCTTTTGAGAAATAATTTTTATTATATATGGGAAATTTCCATAATTGTATGAATTATTTGCTTATTGTAAAGAATTCATATACTTTAAACAAATATTATTAAAACAATACATATTCTTTGAATTGCTTTAAAAGTGAAATTAAATTTATCTAAGGAGTTTTCACAATTATGTTTTAATCATTAAATTATATTATTTAATATTGTAAAAGATTTTTTTATGTTTCCTGAAAGGGATAACATATGTGTTGTTTGTATCAATTGTATTATCTACAAAATGTGATGTAAATAAATGCTCCATGTAAAATTGTAAATTTTTACTCAAATAGCTTGTACTTTCTTTAGAATTTGAATGAAATAGTAGTTTTCAGAATAAATCTATTAGGCAGTTCTTTAGAAATATATGTAATTATGCATAACTTTTAGTAGATAGTGCTCTGATTAGAAATTATTTTAACTATTGTCAAACATTTTTTAATATTCAAATTAGTTTTCACTAATGATTACTTTGAAATGTCCTTTAAATTGTGTATTTCTATATAGCTTGAATAAAACATTCATTAAAAAGTGTGTGTAATGTAGTCTTGCAATTGTGTCTCATATGTTATTCTCAGTTTCTTTCCTCTATTTTAATCAAATTAATATTTTTGTTAATGGACTTTCTCAATTTTTTCAATTTCCAATTGTTTTAATGACCATTCTCTTGCAAGCATCCAACAACATTTCACTATCTTCAGACATATTACTCTATTCACCTGAGTTGGATCCAGATTTTTTACAATCCAGTTAATATTGAAGTTAAAAAAATTCAAGTTTCAAGCCTATACATTTACTTGCTGATTCCACTTGGCTTTCAGCTATACTTTGCAACAGCTATTGGATTTGCTATACAAAGGCAGTAGATTGTAAACTTGTGTGTGGAAATTATTTAATTTGTGAGAATTTTATTATTATTTTCTGATCTGTAAAAAGATTTGGTTTCATTTTTTGTTTGTGTGCGTTTTTGATTATTTGCATTTTGTTCACTGGGCTCATTTTACCTTTATCATATGTTTCTGTGCTATTCTACATTGTGGATCCCCTTTATCCTGAATTTTGTATTGTACACATTCATTGTCTTGCAAGAAAAGCAGTTTTCCTTGTTATTTTGTGTACCCTTTTGTTATGTCTGCTTGCATTCCTGCAGTTTATTTATTTTTTTCAAGTTTCTATAACTTTTAAATATTAAATTTGCATATAAAGTACTTCAGCATGCTCATTGGGAACATTGAAATGTGATTCATCAAGCTTTCAACTGAGGTAAAATTAAACAGTAAGTGAAAGTTATGGTTTTCATATATGTTGTAATTTGTATGTTTTTGTTGTAAATAATTGGGTACACCTTCCATTAATACTTGAGAAATAACAAATTGTGGATATTCAGATTGTCGAACAATGAGAGAAGTTAAACTCAATTCATTGTTTGATGAATATTCCCACATTTTTGCAGAAGATAAATAATGTTTTAAAGAAATTTATTTTAATTGCATGATGTAACTTGCTAAGAACAGAAGTGTATATAAAAGAATAAAATCAACTGCAATGACCGAAGAACTCAAAAGTGAGTTAAGGCCAGTAGGGAGAAAAAAAAAAAAAAAACACTGGTGTCAGACTGATGGGGTATCTACACATTTCAACAACAAGGTGCTGGGGGTATTTCTACAGGACCTATCCTTTTCGTTGACATGGAACAGTCGCATAGCCACCATGATAGCCCGACATGAATCTCTGGATGTCTTCCTGTGGAAACATGAAAGTACCAGGTATAGAACACACCCATAACAATGGACAATGACATCGTCGCAAAGATCGTGGAAGCTGCGATGTATATCCGTGGCATATTTGTTCAAGTCGAATATATTTATGTGTCGATGTTTAAAGGACTAATTGTGGTGGATGGAAGGAATTTTGAACATCTGTGATGCATTCATGACCCCCCCCCTGCCCTTCATTTGCATTGCTCATTTTTTTTTTTTTTCTGCTAGAGATATTGACGCTGCTGTAGCACCAAAATAGGATTGATTTACAAACAAAACATCAGTTGTAAAGATTGTTCATCATAGACTGCATGTAAAGTCCTGAAGCGACCTTTTTTGGGACACGTGTATCATGAGCTTCGTTCTTGCAACGTTGAGGTTGTTGGTTCGAGCCTGCCTTGTTCCCTTAGTCATCATTACTAGCAGCGGCTATATCCCTGTCCACTTGCGGACTTCTTTTACTTAATTATATCTATATATATATATAGATAAAAAAATATTATAGTTTAAGAGTTCTTTTCTCTCTTTTTATTTATATTTGCATATTATGACTTAATTTTTAACTTTCATTCCATTAAATTTTTTTAACTAAATTTTTAGGGACTTGTTTTTATGTATTTCCTTTTTTTTTTAATATCCATGAACTCTACTTATAAGATAGGGGTTTAATGCCCCTTCAAGCCAAGGTACTTCCATCAATGCCTGTCTGCCATATTTTGCTTTCAATAACTAATATTTTATATTCTCAATTAATGCATTTACCAAAATATTTGTATGCATATCGTAAGAAAATCAGTATTTCACACCAGTATGTTTTCCTCGTATCTCTTCGGTAGTCAAAAATCGATTATATCCTCAGAATTTCGAAACACTGTACTTTGGCTAGAAAATTATATTTCGGAGAGCCGTCAAAAGTTTTAATAATATTGTTGTGTAAATCGGAGTACGGGCTACGATAAATGATGCCTACAGTAGCTTATCTGAACTCAAAATTTTAATTACATCTATCTAATATGTTGTCTCCTGACAGCAACTTAGGTTTTAGAACTTACTAGATTCCGGAAGATCTAGAAATCAAACGATACAAAAAAAAAAGCACATCCTAAAAGAAACATCATTTAAGTTTGCAGGCATTTGCCTTTAGTGAAATTCGATCTCGTACTTTTCTCCGTCTGTAAGTAGTAGTCTGAGAAGTTGACCATTTGAAAATATATTGTTAGATCATATTGTATTCTTGTTGTGTATATTATTTATTTTGAAATTGCTCGAAATGTTTGTTATATGCATATTATTTTCAGATAAATATATCCAAATAAAAAAAGATAGATTTATCAGAAAAAAATGCGGATATTGAAGAATTAGATTCTGGATGTGATAAAAAGTAAGAAAGCAAAAATCGCTATAATGGAAGTTATTTAATATTTGTTTTATACTTTGGGTTCATATGGAGCTGAAGTAAAGGTCATTTTTAGTATATAGATGTAAAATGACAGATGAGTTCCTAGTAAATTGAGTAAACATTTAAAAACTATACACTTTAATTAACAAGATAAATTTATAGGTTTTTTTAATTGAAATGGCAGTTAATCTGGAAATCGTGTGTATGATGAAAGATCCACTTCCAATGTGGGCTTTGTTAAGGGCCATACATTTATTAAAAATTTTTTTATTCAAAAAGCTTTGTATTGATATGGATTCACATCACTAACTGCTTCTTTTACATATTGAGGGGAGGTGGCTGTCATGGAAAAAGTATTTACCCTTGTATACAACTTAAGATAAGAACTTCTTGAAGAAATGAAACAATCACATTTTTGTAACTTCCTTCAGTGCAAATTTTGGATCGCCAAGTTAGAGTATTTTTACGATGTATATCAAAAAGCTAAATATTTTGAATATTAGCATGCAAGGCAAAGAAGAATATATTCTCTCCCTCACTGACAAAATGAAAGAGTTTCAAAGAAAATTGGAAAAGAATTTTTGAGAGGAATTTGGGACCGTTTCCATTGATAAATAACACTTGCATCAATTAGACACCTTCGAAGGAATTTTTTGAAATTATTTATCTTTGTACACATTTTTGTATTGAATGTATCTAAAAACTTATGATTCCACATAAAAAAATTTCATTATTATTTTTTTTTAAATTTTTATAGACTAAAATAAGGGTAAAAATGGCCAAAAATTGATACTGTTACAAAACATAACTCAATATTTTTTTAAATTTCTAAGTTTGTATTTGTTTGTACTAACATTCTACAGGGAATAGACCTCTGGTAAATTTATATCTTTATTATTTTGTACTAATTTAAATATTGTCGACACAAAATTCTTCCAAAATTTGCATGCAATTCAAATTTAACAATTAAAATAAAAAATATTTATGTAGCTAGAATCATTTCAAGGTCTATTCCCTGTAAACATTTATACAAAATTTTGTAGCATTTGGATAAAAATTACTTGTGTTATGGTCACGTGAAAAAAAAAAACAGCATAAAAATTCATTCTGAGAAAAAGCTAAAAACAACTTTTAATTAGAGATATTACTTTTAAAAATGTTGTAAATATATTAAAATGCCATTGAATTATCAAGTTCATGTTATTGTATATCAAAAAATATTGTTTTATTTTTCCTTAAAGCTCTAAAAATTTCTGAGCTGTTTTGAAGAAGTTAAAATTTGCTCGACAAAAAATTTTTTTACAACTTCCTTGAACTGGCAAAGGCTTTTTAATATGAAATGTCCTGGATATAAAATATTTAGCCCTTTTACAAGTATTTTGATTAAATATATTCAAAACCTTTCACATAAAAATACCAACTTTAACTATTTTTTATACAATTTATTCTTTAAAATATGGATAAAAATTGCAAAAATGTGATATTTTTGTAAAACTTGATAATTCAAAAATAAATAAAATATAAATAGTTATTTTCTTTGTAAGTATTCCTATTATGGGAACATCATTATGTAAAGTAATATACTTTTTTTCAAATATATATCTTAATTACTTATACATTTTTGTATGCTTAAAATCTGTCGACACAAAGTTTTTTTTTTTTAAATTTACAACAAATTCTTAGTTTAACAACTAAAATAAAAAATAATTTATGAATTTAGAATACTTTCCATGCTCTATTCCTTTTATACATTAAAAGAAAACTTTTTACATGAAGTTTCAAAGCATTTAAATAAAAAAATATGGGTATTAT
Organism: Caerostris extrusa; assembly: GCA_021605095.1. Classification (NCBI taxonomy): domain Eukaryota; kingdom Metazoa; phylum Arthropoda; class Arachnida; order Araneae; family Araneidae; genus Caerostris; species Caerostris extrusa. The sequence continues at coordinate 9,653 of BPLR01020085.1, forward strand.
GATGTTTTGAAGGAACACAAAATGCATAAAAATTCAAATAAGAAATAGTTAAGTTTTAACTTTTACATGAAAATGAAAACAAATATGCATACATAAAAATGTTATTGAGCTTTAAATTCTCCTTTATTATTGCAACTTAAAAGTTATACTATGTACTACAATAAAAAATCAAAATAATTCGAAACAACCTTAAAATTAAAAATATTATGTATTAAAAAAGTAAGTTATTATTATTATTATTATTATTTTTTGCTGTAGACAATTCGATCGTTCTCTATCTATAGCATTATCTAAGCTATAAAGAGCAGAAAATTCTTTTTCTTCGAGTTGCTATTTCATAGAATTGGTTATTCTATTTACTATATGGTGAGGATGAAAAGGAAAGAGGCACAACGTTCTTGAACGAAATTTATTACTCAACTAAGAAATGATACATGAAGAAAAACACTTGAGGAATGAAAAAGCGCCCTCTTACGGAGAACGAAATATTACATAAAAGAATCTAAATACGGTTACGGTCTGAACATGCCCGCCCACCTTGAAATATCATTTCAACAATAAATGAATATAAGAGTGTTGCATTACATACAAACATAAATGAAATCAAAAGAGTTGAATGAATATTGAATAGAAATACACTGATTATACAATAAATGCAATACTACAATTAACATACATTAATAAAATTTAAACTGGCAACATACATAATTTTGTGATATTTCTTTTAAATGTGCCATCTGCAGTTTTCATGGTTACAACCCTAACAATATTATCAAGACCAGGGTGTAATTGTATTATTCTACCCATTTTCCATTTAGTTGGGGGCAAATTATCATCTTTAATAAGACACAGATCATTGATTTGAAAATGATTAGTTGGTAAAAGCCATTTTGGTCTTTGTTGCAATCGACTTAAATATTCATTGTGCCAACGTTTCCAAAATTGTTGAACCATTTTTTGAATTAGTTGGCATCTAGTAAGATATGAGAATTTTGACTCAATGTAATTTGGATCAGAATACTTGTCAATAACCTTCCAATAATGAAGTGACCAGGTGTTAACGCTGATAGGTCATTAGAAAGTGCTGTTAAAGGTCTAGAATTAAGACAAGCCTCTATTTGTGTTAAAAAGGTTTCAAATTCTTCATATGTTAATTTAGCTTCACCAGCAACACGTTTTAGATGATATTTTGTTGATTTTATACCAGATTCCCAGAGACCACCCATATGTGGTGCACCTGGAACATTTAATACCATTATCAGACAAAAAATTATTTACATTTTGATTGTAATTTTTTGATTTTGCAATTTTTCAAATTCCATGAGCTTACGTTTTGCGCCAACAAAGTTAGAACCGCAATCGCGGTATATATCACTGCATTTGCCTCTGCGGGATATAAACCTCTTAAGAGCTGCAATGAAGGCATCTGCAGAAAGATCAGTTACTAATTCTAAGTGGATAGCTCTAGTAGTGAAACAAACAAAAAAGAGCTATATATGCTTTAAATGATTTAGAATTTAGTCCTTTCGATGCTTTAATTTGGAATGGACTAGCGTAGTCTACTCCAAAATGCAAGAATGTAGGAGAAGGGGAAATGCGCGTAGTTGGCAAGTCACTCATCATTTGATTAGTTATAGAAGCTCTAATTCGGCAACATTTTACACATTTCCTGATTAAATGTCTAATAACATCTCTAGCACCTATAATCCAATATTGTTCTTGAATAGAAGATTGTACAAGTTGTGGACCAGCATGCAAAGAGAATTTCATGATAATATCTAACAATGAGATCAGTTAAAATGTGCCCTTTTTGGCAGTAAGATGGGATGTTTGTGGCCATATGCGATATTTGCATGTCGCAAGCGACCGCCCACCCTGAGAATACCTGAATTAGCCAAAAATGGATTTAGAGACAGAATTTTGCTTCTGCAAGATAATGCTTGATTTCTTTTTAATGCATTGATCTCATTATTAAACACAATAAATTGAACTGATTTGATTAACACATTTATAGCATTAGTAAGTTCACTAGTATTTAAAAAACCAGTTACCTTATCTTTTGAATTTTTGCAATTATTAACAAATCTTAAACAATATGTTGTTGCACGTTTCAGTTTGGAAAGAGATGAATATTTCTGAAATAAATCATTTGAATTTGGTTAAATGATTGGCTGCAGTAGTTGATTGTACACAACACCTTTCTTCAGGCACAGGATCGTTCAATGTCGACACAGAATCGTTCAATGTTGGTACAGAAGATTCTGGAGGGAAAGAACATTCGTTGTATAGAAATTCTGGACCACACTGAGGTAAGTAGTGCTGAAGATGACACACCACGGGTCGCGAGATCAGCAGGATTTTCATTTCCACTAACATGATGCCACTGGGTAGGAGAAGACAAAGTTTGGATTTTCGCCACTCTGTTGGCCACGAAAGTTTTCGATCGGCTGGCATGGGATCCTATCCAGGCAAGTACGATTGTGGAATCCGTATGAAAATGAGATTGTGATATAGGGATATCAAATGCTTTACAAGTAAAGTCCATCAATTTACTTAATAGAAGTGCCCCACACAATTCTAATCGAGGAAGTGAAATGGTTTTAAGTGGTGCAACTTTAGTTTTGGCTATTTCTAGTTGAACTTTGATTTGTCCTGTATTTGACACAGAACGACAGTAAATTACTGCTGCATACGCTTTTTCTGAAGCATCACTAAACCCATGCTGTTGAAATTGGTTGTCTGGATCAAGAAATAAGTATCTTGAAATTTTGAAGTCTTTAACAAATAGTATGTCCTTTGATAATGTCTTCCATTCAATTGTAATGTCTGGAGGAACGACTTCATCCCACTGCAACTGATATTTCCACAGTTTTTGCATGAGTAGTTTGCTCTGGATTGTGATGGGTGACAACCATCCAAAAGGGTCGAAAGTCTTTGCGATTGTTGAATGTGTTCTTTTGGTTAAGGTGCCTTCAAGAGACAATGATTTGACTTTGAAGAAGACATCTGAGGCTGGATGCCACAGGATACCTAAAGTTTTTGCCGTGTCATCATCAATGCTCAAAGAAGCATTTGATAGACGCAAATCTTCTTGAATCAAGTTCGTGAGTTCATTGCAATTAGAAGCCCATTTTCTCAAAACAAGTCCAGCACTTGATAGCATTTGAATCAATTGTGCTTGTAGATCTAGAGTTCAGTAGTTGAATTAGCTCCAGACATCAAATCATCGACTTAAAAGTCTTTGAGAGCTGCTTTAGATGCCAATGGAAAATTCTGTTCTTCTTGTATAGCCAACTGCTGCAAATATTTGACTGCAAGGTACGGCGCTGACGCGGTGCCATAAGCAATTCTCGTCAATCGAAAATCTTGAATTGGTTTAAAAGGTGAATCACGCCAGACTATTCTTTGAAAATCTGAGTCCTTTAATATGATTTGCCGATACATTTTTCGATATCTGCTGTCATGGCTATTTTGTGCATTCTGAAGCGAATGAGTATTGTTGTCAAGTCAGTTTGTAACTGTGGACCAACCATTAATTTGTCGTTGAGAGAAACACCAGTTGAAGATTTAGCAGATCCATCGAATATCACGTGAAATTTGTCCCCACTTTTGTTGGGAACTGGGTGAAGGGAAGATAGAAACTGGAATTGGCTGGAACATCTATCTCATTTTCAAGAATTAATTCCATATGACCAAGTTTCAAATAGTCCTCCATGAATTTATGATATTCATTGAAGAGAGATGGATTCTTAGCAAATCGACGTTCAATTTGATGCAAACGATGTATAGCAATATCTCTAGAAAAACCAAGTTCATCACTAGATTTACGAAATGGAAATTTAACAGCAAATCTGCCTGTTGAATCACGAGAGAAAGTCTGTGTGAAACGATTTTCACAAGCTGTTTCTTCCTGAGTGTACGGCTTTATGTTGGAAATTTCCTCTAATTGCCAAAATTTGTCAAGTTCAAACTCAACTGCATTGCAGCTAGCATGATTAGATATAATGGTTTGAGAAATGCCTTTTGTCTTTCCGAGAATTACCCAACCGAAAATTGATTCTAAAGCAGAGATTCCGGAAACATTTAAATGTCCACTAAGCATAATTTCACTGAACACATCAGCACCCAAAAGAATATCTATTGGGCCAGGCTGGTGACAGTTGACATCTGCTAACTGCAATTGTTTGAATGTCTTCAAAACAGATGCATCGACTGGACATTGAGGAAGGTCACAGGTGATTTTAGGCATGATTAATGCATCAACAGTAATAGATGCGTTTTTGTTAAATTGTGATGTTATTTTGTAATTTAACCGAATCTGCAACTCTACCTACTTTTCGTGAACTCAAACCGTCTACGCTTACGTTTACTTTTAGTGATTTAATTGCAATAAATTAACGCAACTCTCTCTAATGAATGAACCTTGACTGGCTGAATCAATAAGTAATCTGCATTTTTTTTGAAATGCCATTAATGTCTTTGACATAAACAATTGCTGTCGGCAATAAAACCGCTTGTGTGACGGGCACGATTGCATTATTACCACTAATTGAAGGAAGTTCATTTTCTGTGTGTGTATCAGATCTTGAATTGTTTGAATCCTTCGAACATAAAATTGTATTGTGGGGTTTTTGTACAAATTTTGCACATACTTGCTGACATTTATCAATCGTATGTGATTTGAATCTTAAGCAATTACTGCATAATTTTAATTTTTTTTACAGTATCCCATTTTGCTTTGTTAGGGAGTCCCAAGAAACTATTGCACTTAAATAATCCATAGTGTGAAGTACTTTTGCAATAAGTGCAAATATTCGCTACGATCTGTGAAGAGTACGCAGAATTATTGCTTACTTTTATATATGTTCCCCTAACATCAGAGGAAACATCTGGTTTCCCTTTTCGGCACTTAGTCAACGACTCGAGCGCTAGAGCGTGATTTAAGATATGCCCTTTGAACTCGAGGAAAGAGGAATGTTTTTTGCTTGGTTGCTCCAAAATCCATGCGCGTTATGTTTCGGAGTCAAGTTTTCCCTTTAATAGAAAAATAATTATTGTATCCCAATGCTCTACAGGCTGTTTAAGGATTTTTTTTAATGTGTCAATACATTGTTGTGTTGTATCAATTAATTTTCTTAAGCCTGATGATGATTCATATTTTAATGCAGGCTGAGAAACTAATTTATTTAATGCTGCATTTATTATTTCGGTTTTCGTTTTCGTAACGCTCAGTGAGTGCACTCCACGCTTTTTCGTAATTTTCATTTGAAATTTGAATTGAATGTAATAAAGTGGATGCTTCGCCTTTCACAGAAAGTTTAAGATACTGTAATTTCTGACTATCACTCAAAGATTCATTATTTCCTACACTGGCAAGAAATAAATCACGAAATGAGATCCAGTCATATAATTAGAAGTAAATACTGGTAATTCTATACGCGGAAGTTTTAAATTGTTTACATTAGTATTAACTTTACTTTGACATGCATTAGAACTATTATCATTCTTTCTGAGTTTCTTTAATTCATCTTTTAACGTAATTTTTAATGAATCTAATTTAGAAAAAGTTCATGCATTTCCTGTTCATATTTATCAAATTCGTTATCTAAACAAGAACAAAAAATATCATTTGGTTATTTATTTAGTTCAATATCTAAAATATTTACGTCATTTTCATGCACTTCAATAACATGAAATAGAATTTTCTTGATTTTGTAAATTATCTACTTTAGTAATTAA
>BPLR01020086.1:0-14507 GCA_021605095.1 Caerostris extrusa
CAGCTGCGTGGTGATCCAGAAAGGAGGATATCAATGCTATTGAGTAATGTTCAGAACAGCTCGAGGCCGTTTGCGGTTTTTAAAAGAGAAATGTACTCGTAATTCCCAAGATCTTTTAGAGCAGAGTTGTTTATATTAGGAATGGAATTATAGAAATTTTTCGCGATTTTGTATACAAATTGTCTAAAACTAGGAATTGAAAGTGCATGTCTGATATCCTCGTTTCTGAAGAACCAGCACGAATTTGTGATCATTCTAATGATTTTATTTTCTAACCTTTGGATGACCTCAAAATTTGACCGAGCCGTTGATCCCCAAACAGGACTCGCATATGCAAGTATTGGACGCAAGTAAACAAGATATATGATTTTTTTTTTTTTATTTTCCAGAGACATAGCAGAATTTCTACAGATTAGTGGGTACAAAATGCGAATGCAAGTATTAAATTTATCCCTGAGGTAGTTAACATGAGGAGCATAAGTTAATTTGCGATCGAGAATAACACCCAAATATTTAGCCTGCCCAGTCCAAGTGATAGGATTATTATAAATTTTTATGGTCGGATTATTAAAAACCCTTTTATGCGTAAACAGTACTGCTTCAGTTTTCTCAATATTTAATTGGATTTTCCATTTAGTGAGCCATGATTCAAGTTGATTAATGTAATTTTGAAGATTTTGCTGATAATCTGATGTTTGCGACCTTGGGTGAGTAAAGCAGTGTCATCTGCGAAGAGGCTAATTTATTTAACCTTATATATTTGCGGGATATCATTGATATAAAGATTGTATAGAAAAGGGCCAAGGATAGAACCTTGGGGAACACCAGCCTGAATATTTTTGACAGAAGAGTCCGTATTGTCTATAGAAACCACAAAAGTTCTATTGAGAGATAATTTTGAACGATTTTAATCAAAAAGGAAGAGAAATTGAAAATAATTAATTTGTGAATTAATCCATTCACCCAAACTCTATCAAATGCTCTAGCTACGTCGAGAAAACAACAGCAGTGTCTAACTTCCAGGAAAAACCTTCGGAAACAGTTTCAGCTATATTGAGTAGCTGGTGAGTTGTGGATAACTTCTCAGTAAAGCCAAATTGCTGAGGGATGAGTAAATTTTTCTGACTAGTTTCTATTTTGGGATAGTTTAAGATAATTCTTTCAATAATTTTGCTGAATGTGGAAAGTAGAGAGATTGGCCTGTAACTGGAAGGGGAAGTAGGGTCTTTTCCTTTTTGTAAATAGGCAACACTCTGGCTCTTTTCCAGCAAGTGGGAAAGTATGAATGAAAAAATAATTGAGTCCGCAATTTGGCAAATTTTGAATATAGCTTTTAACGGGAGATTATGAAGCATTTTATTAGTGATAGTATCTATGCCAGGCGTTTTGTTAATTTTTAAATCAGTAATGATATCGATCACTGTCGAAGCTTTAGTATTAGCTACCTGAGGAGTAAAATTTGTAGAGTTAAAATAAATGAGTGAGTCAGAGGCAGCTTTAATATTAAGAGGATCATGAACATTATTTTCCTGAAACTGCTCCTGAAGGCTGTCTGCCAAAATTTCGGCTTTTGAGTATTAGTTGTAGCTGTGCAGTTGATAGTTTTTAGAGAACTCTACTTTGTTGATCTCATAGCACATACAGTAATTCATTCAGTGCTGTTGCGTCATCTACAACGTCAGCGCTGGTTGCGCCATCTATCGTTAATAACAGCATTTATAAAAAAAATAATCATCGCTAACAAAATTACAAGGTTGTTGCATTTCTTAAAATACAGGATATTCAATATCAATATTAACCAGAGGCACGCTAAATATCCCAAATACCGAATTTTAACAACTGCTTACAATTGTAGTAGACTTTTAGGACAACTAATCGATATAGTAATCAAAAGAATTTCACAGCCATTTTAGAGAAAATCGACTAAGACATTTTACGTGTCGTACATATAGTAGATGTTGCATTTAATGAGAATTTCCATCTTATATCAGTAGCCGTTCTGCGAAGTAAGAGTTTAGTATCCAGTGAAAAATCCACATTTAGTCGCTTTTAGTCTTAACTGCATAAATAAACAGTTGAAAGAATTGTTCGCTAAGATTATTATTGTTGTTTCATATAAAACATATTATTATTAGTTAGTATTATGTTCCATTTTATTTTAAATTAATTTTAGTATTTTTAAGTTATATACTCCTGCAAATAAAGATTCAAAGATGGACTGTTGCAGATTTTTCCAATAATAATCACAGATATAAAAGATTAAAATTACACATGGCAAATGGGAAATTTAACGATGGTTTATGTATACATACATATATATATATATATAATTTTAGTAACTAAAGCAAACCTGCATAGTATACATCTAACTACATTAACATTATTTTAAAGTATATTAGTTAAAAAGTACACTATTATTAAATACATTAAAACGTTACATACATCTTAATTTAAACCAATATCTTCTTTGAAAAACTTCAAGCTTTCACTTCCACAATATCTGGATTGAAAATGAATAGATATTTTTGATGGAAGAGGAAAACACACACAAAAAAAAAAACTAGATGTTTAGCGACATATTTTCATGCATACATTACTTTACATTGTTTACATATATATATTACTTTATTGTTTACATATATACATTGCTTTACATTGTTTACATATATACATTGCTTTATATTGTTCACATATATATCTTACTTTACATTGTCTACATATATATCTTACTTTACATTGTTTACATACATGCATATGCATACATTATTTATATACATACCTGAATGAAATTTATACTATGTGGTCATAACTAGGATGACAAGCAGATGTCATAACTTTTAAATCTTTAAAGCACTTAGCTGACAAACGTTTTTATGGTATAAAACTAATATTCTGATGGTTGTAAGTTCTATCCTCCATGGCAGGGGTCCCCAACCCTGTTAACTGAACACGAAGCCACCAAGTTCAAAATGCAACACATTGCATATGATGAGGCAACGGTTGAATGCAGATATACAAAGGCATAGTGCAGAAACATAGAATGATGAGGTGAAACATTTGAGATAAAGAAGGAATACAAAATATCAGTACATAATCTTGAATAACTGCAATTGATGCTTAAGAGTTGGGTGTTTTTATAATTAATATTTAAATGATTTTAACGTTAGTATAAATTTAGCAGAAGCAAACAAATTCAGAGAACTGACCACTAGACTAACATGACTTGTTAAGAAATACTGCAGTTAGATTAAAAAAGATAGAAAAAATTGGGGAAGTTTTAAAATTAATGAATTTTTCACAAACAACAGCTCCAAATGAGGATAGATATTTAAGGCTGACAGCCAGAAGAAACTGAACAATGAATGTCTCCAACACCTTCACTTATCTGCTGGCATCACAGTTTCAAGAGAAATCATCTGAAACTGACTATTCAGCGTAGGTGTGTAAGCTCTTAAGACATATGGTATGTGTTTGGTTAGTAAAATATTATCATGCTGCTCACTTGATTTCCATTCAACAGAATCATTTCTGATTAGGCTGGCATTTGATTTGAAAATCTGAATTTAATAATAGAAGTTTTATCTTTAATGGAAAGTTAATGTTTTAATATGACTTTCTATAATGTAAAATAATAGCTTGCAGAGCAACACTTTAAACAAATATTCATGTTTAGGATTTCTGAATTTGATTTTCTTGAAAACTATCCAGAGGTTGGTTCAGCAGTTCTCTCCATTGAATATTTTAGATATGACCCACATATACTACAAATTTCAATCAAATGGTTGATAGACAGTTTGTATCATTTCCTTGTTAGTACCTCCAAGCCACTTCCAAAGGTATACTGCTGATGTGAAGATCTAATAACAATAGTAAAAGTAATTAAAGATATCCCATTTTTTTTAGCAGACTGTACAATATGTATGCATATTTTTGCTTAATCAAGTTTGTTTGTTTTTTTCACAGATATTTCGATATATTTAACATACAATGTATTGTAAATAAAACTTGCATCTTTGAAACTAAGCATTAAGTTATGTTCTGTGCATTAAATACAGCCGAAGCCGATGGGAATGTTAAAGTTAGGCAAAAACTTCAATCTGTTGCTACCAAGAGATGCACGTATCTGTCAACGACACAAATCTTTCAACATAACTGGTTGAGCTGATAAAAGAAATATTACAAATAAATACACAAAAGATAAATAATTCAATACTAAAATTTTATAGATGCAAATTATTAAAATTAAAAGCATTCACACATTATAATGTTAAAATTTAAAAGTACAAATTTTATTAGAAGCTAAATTTTACTTCTGTAACTTCTTTTTATAATATCATAACATATGTAAAACATTTGTCCCTCTTTTAAAAACACTGCAAAACATCAATTATTGAATATGCAATCTTAACATCGCTTCCTCCTAGGAATATGCATACATACAATGAGTGATTTATAACTACTAGTTTTATTACCATTGAAGGCGACTATTTTTTTATGCAAGAGCACTTGTATTATGTTAATATTGGCCTTAATAACCCATCTCATGCACAAAAAAAAAAAAAAAGAATCTCAAAAAATACAACTTTAGGAAGTCACAATAATAGAAAGAGTGGGGAATTCAGAAGGGATTTTTCAGAGCCAATTGTTCCATGTTATAAAGGGGGAAAACTCGCCAGATTGATAATGCTAAAATAATTTTTCAAATTTGGTGTGCTGTGTTGTCATTTTTTAAAACTGTATTAGCATTTCTCACAATTAGTATGTAACAAAATTTGTTTGCTCATATGCTTGTTCGCATTCCCTATTATTGAACACAAATGGAGCGCATGAAGATTCTCGTTGATAATATTTTCCACAATGAAATTCTTTTATAATAGTTTGAAACAGTAATAAGTCAATCATGTAACCAAATAATCTTGTCCATTACAAAGGTGAAAGCAAACCCTTTTATCATTTCACTATAATACTACAACCTTGCACAGGCTGACTTACAGCTTTCCCAGTAAAACACTACTGGCTTAATTTTTCTGAATTAACTTACAAAATAAATATTTTATGGTATATGATGATTAGTTTTACAAACATTATTTTCTAGTAAGAATTCAGAAAATTCATTTATAATTAAATTTTTTTAAATAATATCAAGTGGAAAACAACAATTATAGGTGCGAAAAAAAACAACACAGTTATATGATGATATGCACCTTGTAATGAAAAATGAGTAATAAAATCAGCACTTAAAGAAAATATTTTTATTTCAATTGCATTACTGAATAAAATAAAATATCATTTTTTTAAAAGTAATTCACACTATTCAATTAATTGTATTATAGTATGACAAAATTTATTAATATCAAATTATTATTTGTTGTAGAGCAAAATAAATAAACACTTTCAAAATACAAATAAGAATAAATCAAATTACCTGCAGACTGAATTAACAATTCAAACAAATTTCCTTCTTTTTGTGGAAGTAGATCAGCAGGCAATTTATTCTGGGCATTCTTTGCATACACATTGGCACCATACTCAATCAATAATTTTGCAATTTCTAAGTGGTTTTGCATTGCTACAATATGAAGAGCTGTCCCATGTTGTAGAGTAGTAGTAGTATTTACTCGGGCCTCTGTTAAAGAAAATCTTTTGTTAAATAAATTTTTAATTTGTAATATTTTTTAACACAAACGATTCAATGCTAGGCATAAAATGACACTAACATTTAATTTGAAAGTAATATGGAAAAATAATTTTAAAATTAATGATTTGTTTCAATGGAATTAGTATATTTAATTTAAATTATGATGGTATAACATTTTTAATTAAAAAAGATTGATAAAAATGGGTGAAATTACAATTTACATTTTTCCTCTTAACCTACGAGATGGATATGCATAGCTCATGCACTTATGCATGGATATGACAATTTCCAGAAGCCAAAATAGTGTTAAACAGGCAGCTTATGGAGTTGTCAACAATTCATGAAAAGTCAGAAGACATTTCCCATAAAAAAATATAAAAATTCAGGAAAATTTTTTGTAAAAATTTGTTCTAGATAGAATCGGTTTTTTGTCATGCATCAAAGAACTTACAAATTATGACTAGGAAAGGAGTTTAATTTATAAAGGTCACACTGACATGCTTGGAAAAAATCTAAGCAAGTGATAATCATAACTAGCATGCTTAAGTATGGAGGCAGTGTGCTTACTTTTACCAAACATAAGTTACCAGAATATAAATTATATGTCACAAATGCCCTGCTTAACATATTTAAATTTGTTGTACGTTTGTGCACCATTAAATCAATTTTTTTTTTTTGCTTTCAATAATATTAAACTTAGCTGCAAATTTGTATTTTCTAATATTTCTGATTAAAAAAACCTATTTATTTGTCATTTTTGTCATTACCGATCTTGAGGAGAATGGCAAAATATGGTATACATAATGATAAACGAGATAGCAATATTCTTCCAACATATTTAAGAACATTCTACCACATTTTGGTCAGTTCAGCAAAATGGAAGGGGGAAGGGGTACTCTAACAATGAAAATTAGCTTAAACTTAAATATGAAATATAGTTTAGAAATTTATTGACAAGGTTTTTATATTTTGATAAATAAAAAAAGGTTTTAATTGAATGTTTTATTTAAACAAATTAAAAATTGATTAAAAATAAAATTAAAAATTTAGAGTAATAAAAAGCAAAACTAACATGAAAAAGTTCATGTTCGCTTAATCAAATAAAAGTCACAAAGGCAAATATAAAAATTAAGAAAATTAAATAATTCATTAATTATATTGCAAAACATTTTTTACATGAATTGTGCAAAAAGAAAAACCTATATAATGATTTAATACCACAATCACACAATAACATTTAGAATCTAATATAAATTTATTTTTTTCACACAATTCGAAAAAAATTAAATTTTATGAATACACACCTATATCAGCACCCATTTTTAAAAAGAATTTTACACAAGCAATAAAACCCTTTTCACATGCATAATGCAATGGAATTTTACCACAATAATCTACAGCATTTACCTGAAAATATTAAATATATAAAATCTTAATCACATAAATTAATAACTTAATTAATAATTTATGTAAAATTAAGGTTAAAAATCTCATTTTAAATTTAAATAACAATGCACTTAAAAATTAATGGCAATAAAAACATAATCAATTATGGTAATATTAATTTAGAATTTATCTTTTCAAATAAATAATATCATTAACAGTCTCACCACATTTAAAAAAAAAAAAAAACAAGCTCATAAAATTGCAATTATATTCATGACATAACTAAGAAGGATTATATTTTTTTAAAAGCAACAAGTTATTCATATACTTTAGCACTAATCACTTTCAACAGTCAACATTTCATGTTTTCATTCAAATCAAAATCAAGTTTTTCATTTTTGGTTTTTTAAAATTTTATTCCTTATTTTTTTTTTTTTTTTTAATTTCGTTGAAAATATGTTTGCATTTTAACAAGAAATTTAGTTAAAGCCCTTAAATAAATTCCTTAAGAAATGAATAGCTTGTACAAAGATGCCAGAAATCAACATTCATGTTTTTTTTTTTATTTGAGGTGGGAAGGGAAAACAAGTGAACACATATATTTCCTTTTTTAGAACTTAAAACAAACTGAAATACATACTACAAAACTTAAAGAGTATTGGATAAAAAGATTTATAAGGTTGTACAATCATATGCAATTCCAGTGAAATAATATTATTTAGTTTGATGGGTTGTTTTAATGCAATTGGCAATGCAGAGACAGTTAATCTTTATGCCATAAGCAAGGCCTGCACCGCTGTTACTCATTTAACACTGCCCACGGGGCACGTGTAGCTTGAAGATCTGCTACTTCCCCACAACGCACTACGATCCTATTAGACGGGGAATTATGGTTTAAAGTGGATTCTGAATCACTACAAACATCCAGGACTTGAACCCGAAACCTGCGCTACTGATCTTCAAAGCGCTACCCACTCTATCATCAGGTCCATAGTTTGGTGTTATAATTGAGAATAATTAACTAATACAGCAATTAATTCTTCCAAAGATACTTTTGATGTTTAGATCATTCTTAAGATGTTAATCTCAAATGAGAGTACTCAGTAATAATTTGAAATTTTTGTTTCAAAAGCTTGACATCAATAGAGTTTAAATCCATTTGGCACACACACATGCACATACCAGTATCCTCCAACTGAAATTACCACATAATTCATATCAACAGACGTGCACATCTGAAAATTCTAACTTCAACTTATATTATCAAATATCGGAACTACCTTTTAAAAAAACAGTTGAAGGTATTCCATGAAATTTACATCTAAGTAGGGTTAATGTAACAATCTCACTTATTACTTTGAAAGCTGAATTATTTATTAGATCAGATTAAATACAGAATAAATATTTAAATACTTGTACAGAATTTTAGAATGAAAACAAAAATTATACCAAAAAGCTTTAAAAATGAAAAAATAGATATATCCATCAAATTCCATTTTCTTTTACCAAGTCTTCACTGACTAGTTGTTTTTAATAAAAATGAAAAATAAAGTATTAATAAATATTTAATAAGAAGAAATGTTACTTTAATATTAAAAAAATACACATAATTTCTAATTTTATACCAAAGTTAGCTTCTTTTCAAAATTACTTATAAATTTAAAATTTTACACAAACATTTACACAACATAACATTTTAGTAAATCTCTTCATAATATTTACATTTGCTCCATATTTTATTAATATCTCTGCACATTCTATTTTATCATGCAAACATGGTTAAATGCAAAGGTGTCATTGGACTTTGAGGAGTATTAATATCAGCTCCCATTTCCAAGAGTAATGCTGTGCAGAGTACACTTCCATTGAAACAGCTATAATGTAAAGGAGTCCTTCTATTTTGATTTAAAGCATTTATCTGAAAATTACATACATAGAAATCAGTAAAATCATATATTTTAACAAATTTTAAATTAAAAAATAAATTTTATCAAATACAACATCAATAAAATACCAAAATTTTAAAAATTGGCAACATTAAAATTATAACCATGCAAGGAAAAAAAAATTAAGAAAGATATCCCCTTTAGACACAAGTGTATAATTTCTTTTATATCCTCAGTTGACTTATAGGTAAGCACAAAAAAAGTTTTAATTTTTTTAAAATTTAAAAATGCTCATGAGGACTTTCAAATTTTGATGGCTTTAATTTAATTCTCACATGACACACCTATTATAAAATATATTTATTCTTATTTTTAGCTCTGTAAATCCATTTTATATGAAACTGATTATTCATTTAAATTATAAACATTCACTGCTATAACAAGATAATTGAACAAAAAAAAAAAAAAAAAAAAAAATTAGAACACAGTTTAAATAACTGCATTTAGTATTTATCTTATCATAATAAAAATATATTACTAAAATCTAATTTTTCATCATATCTATTTTTATTTTAGTGCAATTTAAAAAAAATACAAATAAGATTAATAATTTTAAATACTCAATTTATTTACCATAACGAACCCTATGTTTTTGGGAATCAAAGTGTTTCTTGAATGCATTTCTTCATCAAGGTATTCTTAATATCTATCAGTTATTTTTCATCATATTTGACATCCTACATAATTAATTTATGAATCTCATTTTAATTCATTAATGTCTTAACATGTTTCCAGTTATCCAAAAATTTCAGATATACTATTATATAAGAAGCATTTTTGATTTTATTGCATCTGATTTTTTGGGAACTAAGCATGTATTTCATGAAAGAAGTCTTAAAATTCATTATATAATCAAGAAACTCATAATTTTAGTGCAAATTATTTTTTATCAATGCAAATTTTTAAAAACAATATTTGCTTTACTTTTATTTAAATTATGCTTCTATGTTTTTAGAATGCTATTTATTATTGATCAAAATTTCTTTGAAAATATTTTTAATTCAACAGAAAATTTATTTAAAACTTATAACTTCAAGGAAAAACTCAATTCAAAATCAAGTTCTATTCAATCAATGATAAATGAAATTTTTTCATGACATTTTTAAAGAAATAGGAACAATATCTTGTCTTTTAAAACTATAAGAAAATACAAACTAAAAAAATATTTTTCACATTTTATAATTATAATTCCAGAAAAATATAAAACACAGAAAAAAAGTTATTAATGGAATTAGTACAAAAACATACAATATAGTGAAATATTATTATTTAGTTTGATATTATAAAAGAAAATATTTTACAAAAAAAAATTATATAATAAAAACAGAAATTTTGATTTTATAAATTTTCAATTTTTAAATGATTATTTATAGGAATGCAAAAATCAAATGAGAATAAAATCAGCTTTTTTACAATTTTTCATTTTGCAAGTTTGACCAATATATGGTTTGAAATATTTGTCAAAATGCACACACATTAAAAATGTATTTTTCAATGCCAATTTAAAATGCTGCATTTCAAAACTAAAGAAAATATCTGCATTTGAATTTTCAAAAAGTTTATGAAGTAGTAGGAAAATTATATTTTTTTTTTAAAATGGATCAAGATTTTCCAAGATCTAACTAGATTTAAATGGAGCAATTTATCAAAATAACTTATAAAAGTTACACTATTTATTACAGATCACCTAATTCTAAATCTATCCTCCATTCTAAAGTCATAACAGACTAACATATTATGATGAAAATAATGGAAAATGTAACAGGAATAATATCTTTGTTTGAAGCAAGATTATTTAATATTGAATGTTACCTTTCTTTTTAATTACCAAAATATACAAAATTTTAAAATTCTAGAACTTCATTAAAAACAATTGTTCAAAATAAATATCAATAGAAAATTTAACAGCCACAGGAAAAATATTAAACAAAAGTTGTATTTTAAAATTATTTCAACAAGAAATTTTTTTCATCCATTTATCATCACGGACCTTCATCTTCTTATTTTTTAATTTAGTAACTAAATTTTATAGCAAATCAATTTTGCATTTTTCAAACCAGATTTCTAACATAAAAATTTTATTTTCAAATACTGCTATACTTAAAAAAAAATTTGCTCCAAAATAAAAAAAATGAATAATTTAATGATATTTAAGAATAATGACAGCAATACATGCAATGTTTTAATAATTTATTAGACATCAGATGAAATCTGGAAAATTCAGTAACAATTTTCACAATAATTTCCAAAGAACCAAAGTTTTAAAAACTTAATTTTAAATTTATCCTATTATATTTAAAGTATATAATTATTTATGATATATTTTAAAGTGTAATATCAAATTAGAATACATTTAAAATTAGAAATATATATATTTATAATTGATATAAGAAAAGTTATTGAATGCATCATTTATATATAAGCATAAAAATTAAAAAAATTGGCAACACTAAAATATAACCATTTAAAAGAAAAAGATTTAACAAAGATATCTAATTTATATCCAAGTGTGTAATTTTATATTCTCAACTGCCAATCTATATTACGGCATAATTTCCATTAACGGTGGTACACATTCACAAATGTAGCTTCAGCTTATGATAATATCAAGTAATGGAACTATTTATTTATTATATTTTAAGTTGAAGAGTTTCAGAAGGTTTACATCTACCTAGACTAATTTAAAAAATTTAATTTTTTACTTTTAAAGCTGAAATTATTTATTATAAATCAGCTTTTTAATACAGAATAAATACATAAATAATACCTGTACAGAATTTTAAAAATGAAAGTTCATATAAAAAATTTTATACATATGAAAGGGTAAGTTCATTTAAAGTCTACCCTCCTTTTAAAAGTCATAACAGATTAACATTTATTTTTGATATCAAATTAAAAATGTAATAGAAACAATATATTTGCTTGAGCAAATTAATGAAAATATTGAATGTTATATTCTTAGTTATTTAAAAAAAATGCATCAATTCCCAATATTACAGAAGAGCAGTCACCTTTATCTCAAAAACAGTAAAAGTTTTTAAATACTCAGGGCCTGTTGGAAATTAGTAAATAAAAAGTTTTATAAAAAATTTCTATCTAAGTATAATTTATATAAATAAATATAATTTCTTACTTTCTTTAGTTTATAGTCATTAATTCTTTTTTTTTTTTTTTTTTTTTTTGGAAACTGGAAAAAAAAGATTCTCAATCAAAAAGAATTTGCATTATCAAACCAAAAATTTCAACATAAAATTTTAGTAAATCTCATCATAGTACTTACATTTGCTCCATATTTTAGTAATATCTCTGCACAGTCAACTTTATTTTTATACATGCTAAATGCAAGGGTGTCATTTTATTTTGAGGAGTGTTAACATCAGCACCCAATTCCAAAAGTAACTTTGTGCATTCAATACTTCCTTCTTGACAGGTAATATGTAAAGGAGTTTTTTCATGTCATCCAAAGCATTTATCTGAAAATCACATAACAATAGACTATTAATCTAAAATATAATACATATATATATTTATAATGGATATTAGAAAATTTAAGGAATATAACAAATCAATAAATATTAAATTAAATTTTCAAAAAGGCTATATTAAAATTGCAACCATAAAAAGAAAACATTTAAGAAAAATTTCTCATTTTCGAAGTATAATTTTCTCTATGTCCACAGCTGACCTATGGATAATTGCAAAAAAAAATTAATATAAAAATGCTTACAAATATTTGGGATTTTAATAAATTCTATGGAATTTTCTCATGCCACATCAATTATAAATACATAATTATTATAACAAAGAAATCAGAACTCATTTCTTTATTATAGAACTGTAAATTCATTTAATATGAAAAGTTTATTATTAAGTTAAATTACACTCAGATTTTCACTGCCATATCTAAATAATCACAAAAAAAAAAAAAACACAGTTTTAAATAACCATTTTTATTATACATTTTGAAAGGAAAACAACACACAATGAAGGTAATATTTAATTTCAATTTATCACCATAATCTCTTTACTTTTGGGAATCAAAAGTCTCTTGAATGCATTTCTTCATCAAGGTATTCATAATATCTATCAGAAATTAGCATTATTTTGACACTTCATATAATTTCGATTCTACTTCTAATGTAATTTATGAGAGAGTCATTAAATTCATTAATGTCTTAACATTTTCCATTTGTCCAAAAATTTCAGATAAGACATCAAAGAAATATGTTTGATTTTAGGAACTTATTTCACTTTAGGAACGACATGATTTAGGAAATAAGCTTTTAAAATTATCAGATAACTAAGAAGGCTAATATTTTTGAAGTAAATTATTCGTAGCATTTATATTCTTCAGTATTATGCAATTTTGAAAATATCATCTAAACAATATTTGCTTTACCTTTATTTAAATTATGCTTCTATGTTTTTAAAAATACTATTCATTGCTGATCAAAATTACTTTGAAAATATTATTTCAACAAAAATTTATCATTAACTCAATCAAAACTTTCCTTACAATAAATTGCTTTTTTAAAGATCCCAAAACTCTATTTCAATGGTGTTGAGTTTTTTAACAAAACTTTAATATGAACTTGAATTAAAACTAAAATACAAACTAAAAAAATATTTTGCACATTTTGATAAGCAATGTAAGAAAGCACTCCAGACAAATTGAACGTACAGAAAAAAAATTATTTGTGGAATTGTACCATCACAAACAAATATAGTAAAATAATATTATTTAGTTTGATATTATAAGAGAAAATATCATATTAAAAATAAAATAATTAACTAATAAAAAAGAAATGTTCAGTTTATAAATTTTCCCAATTTTTAATAAGATTTAATAGAAGTGGGAAGTAACCCACAAAGAGAATAAAATTCTTTCTATACAATTTGTCAAGGTGCAAGCTAGACCAATATAAGTTCAAATATGGTTGTCAAAATGACACATTAAAAATGCTATTTTTTTCAATGAGTGTTGCTGCAGTTTCAAAACTAAATGCAAATACAACTTCAAAATATTTTTAAAAAAGTTCAGGCGTATCAGAAAATGGTATATGTCACATTTGGAGTAAGATTTTCCAAAACCTTACATAGAATGAAAATAGAGCAATGGTTACAAGCCACACTTATCAAAAGCTTACACTAATATTACACCAACTGAAATCTACTCACAAATTTCAATTTATCACGTAACATATTATGATGAATACATACTGGAGTATATCAATGTTATATAGCCGAAGAAATTTATGAAGCAATATATTTTAATATTGCAGTTACCAAATTTAATTGCCATGGGAATATACCAAAGTTTTAAAATTCTAGAACTTCATTAAAAACAATTGTTCAAAATAAGATATCAATAGAAAAAAATTTCTAGTAGCATCAATTTATTTTTATTTTCAATTTTACTGCTATACAATTTATTTTAAAACTGCTAAAAAAGAGGTGCAAAATAAAAAAATGAATAATTTAATGATATTTAAGAATAATTAAAAGCAATACGCATGTTTTAATAATTTATTAGACAT
>BPLR01020087.1:0-51958 GCA_021605095.1 Caerostris extrusa
AATGAAATCTCAAATTATATGTATCAATTTTGGAAAAAAAACACAAAATGTAGCACAAAATGACCCAATATGTCATATATAAAGGAGAATATACAATAATTACGTATAGGTGAATAATTTCCATAAATGTAAAATATTAATGAAATTTAAAATTAATACATTTATTTGAAATAATTTTTGTAGAAACATTTATTAGTATATGTTCACAAAAAAAAATTATTTAACCTATTTGTTCCTAAAATAAGCAATAGATGGCGCTACAATATCGAGTAGAATCATTTAAAAAATATTTTTTGCCCTATGACAAATATCGACCTAACCAAAACTCTATCGCCAGCAGAAACGTTATAAAAGCAGAATTCTTATACCATTGATTAATTCTAACCTCTAACAACGATCTTAAGTCTGAAGACAGACTCATTCATATTAGGCTATTTTTCCCGTGCAAGTAGAAAAAATCAAAATAAAGGAAATATCTCATTTTGGAGCAGAAACGACATTTCTCGTTTTGTAGCAGAATGTAGCAAGCGATGAATTTTGGAACAATTGGCGCAGATTTTCCACACCTCTGTAATGTGCTTCAAATTTAGATTTTTTTCTCATACAGGTTCTTAACGTATAATACAATTTCACTTCAGTAGAGAAATATTAAAACTTTTCATGTAAAATTACAGTTCCAGAAAACTTACCTACTATTGACGGTGCTGTTATTAATGTAAATAGTGGTCAGCTTACTAATCTAGTTACTGAATTTTTAAACATGTCATCATTTGGTCAAATATGTCTGACCTTCTGATTTCTTCATGAAGAGACCCATGATCGATTACTCCTCCAGAAATGTGATTGATTGAGTTTGATCACATATATCAGCTGATTTATCTAAGGCTAAAAGAAAAACAAAAGAGTAAGCAAGAATATGGTCTTTCAGTTGCTCAGTTACACTATGGAGGCAGTACTTCGATTGTTTGCTTCGACAAAGCAGTTTGGTTTATTTTTCTTCCAAAATTCTTATATCCAAGATGGTTTTAATCAATATAAAACCAGCATCATAAGTAATGATAATTCACATGATTAATTTCATAAGATTTCTCTAGAACTGCCACACTTTCATGAATACGTTTCGCAAATATATTTTGTCTGCTTTTTGTTTAACACATATTCATTCAAAAACTTAGATCCAGGATATGAATTCAGTTTTTTTCTAAAACATAAATAATTCTTTAGAATGGAGCCAGAAACTGAACCCAGTAGAGTAGCAACACTAAGTCAGCAGATGTAATCATATGCACTTCAATCCCGTGAATTATGTTAAATAATATGAACAGTTTTTTTATATATATATATAACATAGGTCACGTTAATGAACTGGACCTTTATTGAATTAGCAAAAACTTTTAATAGTTTTACGATTCTTCTTTTGACGGAGTACCTTGGCCGGTTATGGCCTTATAACTCAATCCTGGGCAGTAAAGTTCATTTGCAATACAAAAAACACATGGATAAAACAAAAAGGCAGTGAGCATAATTATGTCCAAGTAAGAAAAGAAAAAAAAATAAAAATAAAACGCGGAGTAATTAAATGAATGGCGCAATTAAAAAATTAATATAAGCAACAAGCGCAATTAATTAAGACATAAATTTAAGAAGTTGCAATTTTAGGGTTGTTAGCATTTTTAAACAGGCAGTTTAAAAATGCTAAACCCCTTTCGGACTTCTCTTTTAAATCTTTTAAGCTTTGCCTACTGCTGTATTATTTTTAATTAAGTAAACTACTTAATTAAATACTTAATTAAAAAAAATAATAAAGTAGTAGGCAACAAGCCGATTTGACTAACTAGATGACAAAATATATAGGAAACAGGTTTATAATAAGAGTGGTAGATTGGAAATATTTGATATTCATATAGCACTTTGTAATATTTACCAAATAAGAGTAACACTTTTAAATTTCTACATTAGGCAGTAAAGTTAATTGAAGATTTCAACATAAAAAAAAATATCAAAACGACTTAATACAGCATGGTATTATAAGTTTTATTATTTTCAAATTTTGAAAACATTTATGAAGATTATACTGCCTCTTTTCGCAAACTAAATAGTTTACATCCAGTAATTAATTAAATAATTACAATATCACTAGCACTACATGAAAAAAGCATAAATGAAATGCAAATACGCGAGTTAAAGAAAGGATTCATCCTTTTGTTAAAAATCCCAGATCACCAGAGAGAGCTGATGGTCTTTAGGGCTAATCTCGCCGGCTTCTGCTTTACTGCAATGAGATGAGTTATTTTTGTTTTTTTCTTACATTAATATATTCTTCTTGTTATTTTGTTTTTATACATTAGTATTTTGAAAAGTTTTTAAAATGTACTGTTTGGGTGTGATGCTTTAATTATTAATCGAAATGTATGGAATTTGATTACTCGGAATTGCACTAAATTGAGTCAGGCTGAGTTATTTACTCCAGGTATAGGTAAGTAGTTGTTATTAAATTTTTCATTTGTAAATTGGTTATCTAAATAATTCTAATAAAGGAATTAAATTTAGTAACTTAAATTGATTGTTGTTAATTGTAAAAATCGTAAAGTTTTTATGTTGTAAACCAAACCTCGTTTCATTATGGCCTAGCAAGAGCACCAGATTCTTTAAGGAAATTCAAATTATTAATCTAAATCTAAAAGTTGAACTAATAAAGTTATATAAATAAGCTTATGAAACATGCTACTAATGGGATGCATGCTCTAATAAGGAACTCTTTTAAAAATTTATTTTTTAAAGCAGTTTCTATTAACTCTAAAGCAATATGCCTATCATCATTTTCATATATCAGATTTATAGTAGGTAAACGGAAATCATCTGTATTCCAATATAGCTACCAAGAATATAATCGATAAGTTGCACTACTTTTAGAATAATTTAAATATTATATAATTCTTAATTTATAAAAATGTAATAGGAAAAACAAATGAAAAAATAATAGGCTATAATGAAACGACGATTGGTTTTACAACACAAAACTTTACGATTTTTATAATTAACAACAATCAATTTATGTTACTAAATATAATATTTTTATTAGAATCGTTTAGATTATCGATTTACAAATGAATAATTTAGAAAACTACTTACCTGGAATAAATAACTAAGCCTATATACCCATTCTAATATTCTTAATTCACTAATTCAACAACTCCCAGAAAATAATTTTACGAATATTAAAAATAAAAATAGACCTACAGCAATTTTATATAATTAATTATGTTCAAATTACTTTTTCATTTTTACAGGCAACTTCGCCATTCATACATACATCCAACTCTTTATTAAAGAAACCAAAAGAACAAAAAAATATCCTACTGGGTTAGCGCTGTTATAAAGATATCGTAATGGAATAGTATCAAATGTCGCTGTGAAGTTTTTCGAATTCTAGCTCTCATATCCTAAATTTTTTTTTCACTTTTATCGTGATCAATAGATGAAGCCATAAAGATATTTTCTTAAAATCTGATTCGCTTCAGGAACATTTTAAAAATTCACCTACAAAGAACCTGATAAATGTATTATTGTGAAAGATAATAAATCAAATCCTACATTTATTTAATTGTCCAAACATGCCTATACAACTTATAAAATTTACTAAATAAATATAATAAATCTAAACTTCAAATTAACATAGTATTCTACAGCCAATATCTCCATTACACCTTTAAAAACTTTATCTTCGTCATCATTAAGTTATCCCTTTTACATTTCAAAATTCATTGGACCTACTATCTTCAGCATTATCTAGATCTGTAAACGACCATATAAGTTCTACTCAACCTTATCCTTCATCTCATATCATTTTAAACTGATCATCAACATTCTTTGAATTCCCTGCCAGCATATAAAATATAAATCATATTAAACTTTTCATCTTCTCGTCATATCACATTTTTCAGCAATTATTAAGAACTGCCATCATTAATCATGAATCGAACTTATCAACATATAAAATATCGTTGCTATACTTATTTAGCATAAACACTCTTTCATATTATATTATATATTTCATTCATTTTATATAAAATAAATATAATAAATAAAATAAATCTAAACTTCAAATTAACATAGTTTTCTACAGCCCATATCTACATTACACTTTTAAAAACTTTATCTTCATCATTATTAAGTTATCTCCTTTTACATTTCAAAATTCATTGTACCTTCTATATTACCCGATTATAAACAAGTAGGATCTGCTGCATCCTGCGCGATGTCACTCTGCACCTGAGTGGTATGAGCTTGTAATCCATTGTATTCTCAATCTAATTTGAAATAAATGTCTGGCGCCATCTGGCGACTGATAAGCTGAAATTCAAAAATATCCCGACCTCAAGTGATAACCTTGATACTCGATCAAGTATATTTTTTGAGTACTTCCACTAACATTATTTGCTCGTAAATGGATATTTCACCTTTGAGGCCCAGATGAACCTTTTTTCCCACATTCCATGATTGACTTACACGTACTTCGAATCTTGAACAATACAAACTTATTGTTAATATTTTAGTGTATATACTAGGAGTGCATATATCGAACATCCACATAAGTTATTTTAATCATATCTGCAACATTTTGTATATCTCATCTAAAACAATAATCATCAATATACCCCTCGTAAGCGAATATTAAAAATGTATGTATTCTTACTTCTCAAAACATGTAAATTCATTTCTCAGCAAACACTTTAGCATTGAAGCTTAATTACTTCTAATCATTATCAAAACCGATAGAGAGGATTGAAATATTACATAATTTTTTTCCTTATCATTTTAAGTTATGGGAGAGACATTAGGCACCAATCAGATGAATTTTCTACTACGGCTAAGGAAGTATTTCTTGCAATTTCAAAAATCAAACCATGCGTAAGAACATCAAATAATGTCTTGTGGGCAGAAGAAATGCAATTATATACCGTGAGCTGTTGCGGGTGTTTGCAATTACATATTTCATGCTTATTGTTAGTCAATTTTTTCTTCAGGGTAGCTCAATTCCAGTTATTCTTCTGTAATACGTTAAAATCAATCAATTTTTTGTTGTAAACTTTCAGTTTCGAAGAATTTTAAACCATTTCAACATTTTTCTCAATTTCCACAAGTGCTTACCACTTTTTTATATTATGGTTATTATATATATTATCTTTACGCCAAATTCACTCTTGTCTCACTAATAAGTTGAAATATGAATTCTTTGAATTAGCATTTCCTGCCCAAGGAAGTGCTATGTAAATAAAGGATATACCCATTCCCAAAAGTATTTCACATTGTAACTTTAAATCTTTCTTGTCACTGAACGGACACTCGAGCTTTGGAGTTTTCCTGACACTCAATTATCTTTTATCTATGCTTTCGATGCTCGATCATAAGATTTTCCGGATGCTCTGATTGATCTCTCTGCTGATATGGATTCTGAGAATGAAGATGGTTGCAAATTGACTCAGCTAATCCAAGAGATGGCCGAATTTAAGAACAAATTTCAACCCAATCTGAATGCTCGCTCTTTGACGGGGAACGGTGCTCTTCAGGACCATTTGCAAGTACCCAGTTCCGGCGCTGCTGCTGAAGCCATGATCACGGAAGCACCACTGCATGAACATCACTGCAGCCAAGATCCAGCTCAAAGAAAAGGCTGTCGACATGATGCGACAAATCATCAAGCGCCAGAATATCCTGATTGACGGAGGAATCATTCAACCGCATGCCATAAAACCCACCATGGATGGACTCAAAAAGGCTGAAGATGCTCTTGCAGAGGCAACAAAAAAAGGGTGAGTGAGCTTGGATTATGTCCGCCAACTAACTGCGCTGGGCACAGTAATGCGCAAGTAAAGTTAAATTCTAAAGGCAAACCTAACCCTAAGAATAAAAAAACTAAAAGACCCGCTGCAACTGCTCCTAATGATGGCTTTATTAAACCGCCCAAAAGGCATACGGCTAAAATTAGTGTTGAAACTAATGCAACTAACCCTGTAGAAACTACTAACTTTGAACAACTGACTGATGCCGCAAATAACGTCGATATGACTGTAGCTGCTGAACCTAGACTACCGCCCATTATGGTGCGATACAAAGATGAACTCAAAGATCACATTGCTGAAATCAGCTATCATCACAAAGAAGACATTCGAATTAAGCTTGCTGGCGAGCAGCTTAAGATTTTCCCTGCAAACTCGGATGTGCATCGAGCCATCGCAAAATATCTAACGGAGAAGCAGCTCGAATATTATGTCATCACGCCAAAAAATCAACGCCCGCTCAAAGCGGTGCTTAGCGTTGCGGGGGCATTGTTACTCCGCGTCTGTGGCTTATCTTCAAGTTTCACGCGCCCTCTGGGTGATGCAAAGTGAGTAACGTCTGTGCAACGCTTGCCTTAAGGCATCCAAGACCAAGCTGTCTAAGTGCTTGCCAGCTGCATTAGAAAGAAAATATATATATATATAATTATAAAACATTTAATCATGTTTTAATATAACTAATTTTAATTTAATAATCAAAGACCGACACATTTCTGATTTAAAATGAAAAAATATTTCAAAAGCTTTGATACAGCAAATGATTAATTATTTTATGCATAAAATTAATATTTGCATAAAAATATACATATTAAAAATTATGTGTGTGTGTTTTTACGTTTTATTTATTAATATTTTATGAAGTCAAATTTTAATCATTTTCTTTTCAGAATTACATAAAACTAAATTTTTTTTTTCAAAAAAAAAAAATAATAATAATAATAACAATATATTTTTCCAAAGTGAGAACATCTAATTAAATTCACAAAAGAAATCAATTAAAAGCATAAATCAAATTAATTAAATTATTTCTTAGTTAACTTTCCGCTTTACAACTTTGATCATGCTATATCAGCGTTATCTCGTTTGTACAGAAACAGATATATAATATTTATATTTTTTTAATTTGGAATCGGGTATCTAATTGCCCTTTTTTCAACATCTCGTAAACTTTTCATAATAATTTGAAAAAAATTTATATCTGAAGAGGTGGCGGCACTAGAATGGCATCGGCATAAATATTTATTTGCTATAATTCCTTTTTATTCATAACGGTATTTAAAATTTAATATTTCTAATTTTGGAAAAATTTTTTCTTTCAATTGCCTTAAAAAAAAAAAAAAAACATTATTAATTCGAACCAGAAATATCGTTCATTAAACGAAATTTTCATATATTATTACGAAAGTCAGTTCTTGAATCCCTATATCTCCAAACTTTTAATCAAATCTCTATAAAAAAAAAAATTAACAAATACTAATTTCTAATACTGTATCGATTGCGTGAAAAAAAACTTGGTTTTCGTAATGAAATTTCGAGTTAAAAAGCGAGTTAGAGGTTAATTAATTTTGTTAATCAACTGCGTTGCACCATAAGTTAGTTTCTCTCGTGCTGTTTCTAGCAATACCATTTATATGAAGATCTAATGATATTTGCAAAAATTATTAAGAGTGTCTCCTTATTTGGGGGAGGAGGGGGCACTGTACAAGTTTTCTTAATTATCTAGTGAGATTTTCTGATTATACAGTTATACACACCGAGTTAATATATATATACATATATGTGTTTTACTTAGGGCCGGACCATCGCACAGACAAATAAGAAAAGAGTCCAGTTTTTAAAAGGCCTTGGGCAAACTGTCAATTTTGAAAAGATACGTAAATGAGATAATTTACTTTTTCTGTTTGACAAATATATCTAATAAATAAATAAACAAAAATATATTGTTTTGAAAATATGATAATATAAAAAAAAATAAAAATTCTGACTATTCTTTTTTTGAGAATTCTAATATATAAAGAAAATGTGTTCTTATGTTTTTCTTATTGAAAATAATTCTTCTGATAATTTAGATTTATATACAGCGATAAGAATAACTATAAATATTTTAACTTACTCTTAAAAAGAAAGAATTTCATATTTCTGTTCTTATTTGAATCCATAATTAGAATTGTTCGTATAATTTTTTTTTTTTCAATCGTCAAAGATATTTTTCTAAACAAAAAGCTTACCAAATTGAACATAGTACTTATTTATTAAAAAAGGATAATCAGTGCATTTTTTTCAAATTACAAATGAAACTCTCACTTGTTCTCTCATTTTAAAAATTCCACATGTGATTCAAATGCTGTGCAATCATTACTAAAGGTAAGCTCAAATTAATTGTTAAAAAATTATTGATTTATTAATGAGAAGCTAAAGATTATACTAGAATGTTAACATAACTTTGCATTTTCTATAACATTTATTTATATACATTTAAAGTGTATTCAAATTTTTTATGTTTGAAATTTTGTTCCTGTAAGTATTTTTAAACATTTTTGAACTCATTAAATTAACTTTAAAATTATTATTTTGTCTCTTATTAGATGACTTAGCTTTGGTTCTAGAATGTTCTTTGGGAAAATGTGATATAAAAAAATTACAAACAAATCCCATTCCAGAGTTTCAAGTGACTGTTCCTGCTCCTGCGCTGATAACAAAGTTTGCATTTACTCTTATACATCCTGCTGTTTTGTCTTTCCTTTCCCTTAATGGTTTTGTTTTTCTTTTTTTCACAAATTAATTTATTAAATTATTTAATGTAAATTTCAAAATATTTTCTGCTTGTTCTTATAAAGTTTTCTAATTATATATTGATACATCAATCATAGTATTATCCTTCTACTGTTTCTTATCCTCCTTTAGATGTTACACTATCTAATTTTTTTTTGGAATCTTGTTTTCTATCTCAATTTTTCTTTTATAATTCCCTCTGCATTCCCAATATATTGAAAAGAAATCGTGTTGGAGATATTCCAGTAAGTACTAAACTTCACAAAAATTTGAACTTTGTAAAGGAAATTATTCTTCAAAATCTTTCTTTTCTAATCTTTCAAAAGATTTAAATGCCTTCAACCAGTCAAGGCCTACCTATTTAAACCATTTAGCATTCTGCCAGAAATTTTAGCTACCTTCTACATTAGGTGATTTTAAAAATGAAATTTTTAAAATCACCTAATGTAGAAGGTAGCTAAAAAGTCGGAAAATAGCTTCATTGTGATTCAATGCCTTATTGTTTGGTTCCCTAGTTGTAGTTGTATCGCCTAAACAAAACTTAAATTTTTTTAAATTATCTGTTTCACTAGCGTGATCAGAATTTAACATTTCAGAAATAGCGTGTATCATTACGAAGATACCTAGTTTCTCTTTTTAGCTTAATCTTATTTTCGGAAAGATCATTTATTATCATTATCCATAGAAGCGTTGAAAACAAGCAACAATTGCAAGTAACGACAACGATTTTTAGGTTGACGGAGCTCCTTGTTTGCTAGGTAACGAATAGTACTATAAATTTTGATAAAATTACAGATACACTCATAGGAAAATCATTCCACAACAAAAATTTTGCTTATGAGTATTGGAATAAATGTGTTTGATATCTACGATAATGAATGAAGTGGTATATGGGGATGTGAAGCAACAAGGGCTATAATCCCTAATCACTATATATATATATGAACAGTTAGATTTTTCCTTATTTTTAATATGTCACTCTCCACAATGCTCTACGATCGTGATCTACGGTTTAAAGTGGATTCGAACCACTACAAACATCCATGGCACCGCCGGGACTCGAACCCGAAACCTGTGGTACCGAGCGCAAGAGTGCTAGCCACTCGGCCATTCAGGCCCTGTGTTTGATATTAACAACTGTTTATTGTTGAAGGTTGTTGTATCTATATTTCGGTTGCCAGAAAAAAATATCCAAATTGTAAAAAAAAAAAAAAAAGGATTAGACATCATCTGAATAAAGAAAGATCATAGGAGGAAAGAAAAACAAAACAAAAAAAAAAAAACACGTCTTACAGGAGATTAATCTCAGTCGGAAACAGTGTGTGCCATAAATGCAAGTCATTCTATCATCTTCCGTTTCTGGTAGGTGAAGAAACAATGTCATGAAGAACAATATGTTGAAGTTCAATCGTCACATGACTATTTCCATGTTTGCAAGCATGATGCCACGGATCGATGACTATACATCAGCTTTTTTTCGATCTTGTAGTGTCTTCAGAAAGCTAGATCACGGAAATTTATTTACAGATGGCTACACGCAAAGAGATCTGAGACTTGAGTTCTATTGCTGACATAGTACTGAAGAAGCAGCTTACTCTAGATGCAACAATAATGGGGGTCTACTATTTTTACCGATGTATCAGGTTTCAACTTACAGATTCACGATGATTTCTGACCTGGAAGATCTCTGTAACTAGGATCAGATAAGGAAATCCGGGAAATGTACGCATACAGAGGTGGTAACTTGATAATGTAACATTCTTGCACAACATGTTCGCCACTTTCTGGATGTCAAGTGTGTTGATGCTGATTTTGTCTTGTGTGATAATATTCCAGCTCACTGGGTCACATTGTTAACTAATACTTAGAATCTGAAATGGTTAATATGAATAATTTGTGGTATAGTCATCGTGACTATTGTCATCTGTTTAATATGTTAGTCATCGTGATTACCCAACTAAAATCGAATTGAACATGTATGGAATATACTAGGGAGGTATTTACATTAAACGCCTGCTCTTCATCGAAGCCGTTCCCGGCTAAGAGAATGTATTTTCGGTGATGGGCGAAGATGCCTCAAACCATTTTTGCCAACAACAATCCTATTTTTTGTATTCTAAACTGCAATTATTTATTAAACATTTTCTCCTCATGTTTCTATATTAGTTTCTTCTACCTCAGGATATATACATTAAAATTTCACTACTTTCAAATAAGTAGTTTTCATCTTATTCGCTTTTTTTCAAATTGTTGAAAAAAAAAAAAAAAACATATTTCTTGCATCCACTTTTTAAAATATAATTTCAGAGATTAAAACTTCTTGATTTATTGAATCAATTAACAAACATTTGTGAATGAAAAGAAATAAAAGATTTTTATTCTACAAAATTTTGCTTATTTGCTATTGATTCATAAATTGTACGTTATCTAACAATTTTTTTGTTTGATGAGGCCCATTTGGGTATATTTGAGCGGAAGATTTTAAGGGATACTCTTGGTGGCGTTAGGGAAGGCGATTGTTGGAAAAGATGGTACAACGTAGAAATTTATAAATGCTATAAAGACCAGACATTATAAAATTTAGTAAGATCAATAGATTAAACTGGTCTGCCCATATATTTAGAATTTTTATATTAATTTACTTTATTATATAAGTGTTCTTAATGATTTAAACCCAGTAAAAAGGCTCGTTTTGACAAAGTCACAGGACAAAGATGTAGACGACGACCCAGGTTACGATGGATAGACTCAGTCGAAAAAAGATGTTGGAGGATCATTGTGAAGGTAAAGAATTGGAGGATCATTGTCACCAACAGGAATCTCTTCAAAGGAAAGCCTTGGCCCAACCTGGGATATCGTGCTATTGATGATAATGTTTTACAACTACTGTTAGAATTAGTATTCACATTGCGCAGATTGAGATAACTCCTTTTTCATTGTAATCTCATTTCGAGATTGCATTGAACTCTAGACACCAGCAGCTGAAGAGATTGTGAAAAAAATATTAAATGACACAAAAATCTTCTTGATAATTTTACAGAGGAACCACCATTTGGGAAGATCAATAATATTTTCTGGTACCACTGCAATTTAGATAGAACACTTACATGGCTAGCCAAGGATAATTCACATTCTTTTTCTTCTTATAATTAGTATTCTTATACAGTTTATTTCTCTTTCTTATATGCTAAATAATTTCTCTTTCTTATATACTAAATAATTTCTTTCTTATGGTTAATATTCTTATTTAATTTCTTTCCCTTTTTTTAATTAATATTTAAAGAAACGATGAAATACATATTAAGAAATATATTAGGCTAATATTAATTAAACTTTTTATCAATAAAGTGTTTATTAGCATAATTTTTAGTCAAAATTACTAATTTCTATGTATACATCTACTACAATATGTTAATAAAAAGAAAAGAAAAAGCATAAATTAAGTTATATTAGTTTTAAAATGCCTTTCAAACAGTAAAGTTGATAACAACTTGTTTCGCTAGATAATGTTTCACCATTATTTTTAAGTGATCTTTGAACCTGGTATTTTGCTATTAAACTGATTTTTTCAACTGATTCAGGCTTTTAGAAATGAAGATTTAGGAGTAGTGTGCAAATGTAATTTAAAATTGCACAACCACCATAGCTTTTAGCTGAACATTCTACATTGTTAACAAAATGTAAAGAATCTAAATTCTAAGTTGTAAATTATTCTTCACTTGGCTTGAATGTATTTACAGAAATTACGAGACTTCTAACAAATGGTAAATTTTAAAGTTTTTTTAGATACAGGTGTGTGTATTTTAATAAAAAGTAATTTTTTTCTTCCACATTTAACCTACTTTAATGCTATCTTTCAAATTCATTAAATTTACTGTTTTTTCTCTTGTAAAAGATATAAAGAAAATTTTTAAAAATTGAGATTTATTTTCTCACAACTAAAATGTTAATAGTAAAATTTGAAATCCATATTTCCTCATTTATTTTTCAGAAAACTAATAATTTTTATAAATATACAAAATATATTTTTTCCTGCTGTAAGTTAGATTAAACTTAAAAATTAAGCATGCCAAATTTCAACCTTAGAATAACCCAACCTCATCATCATTAATTTTTAAATTAGATAGTTTTTTTACTATCTTAATTTTTTTCCATAAACTTTTTGTATTTTTCACTTTAAGCATAAAAAAAATTTTCTGTTAAGGACATGGTACATTTTTTCTACACAGAAATCCACCTATAATAACTGACTTTAAAATGATGACCACCTATAACAACTGACTTTAAAATGATGACTACCTATAATAACTGATTTTAAAATTGAAGCTTGAATGCATTAAGAATCAAATTTAATTTATGTTCAAATTATTAACATTGAATTCACTGATATTTTATTCTCTGCACCTTCAATAATACTATAAAATAAACTATATATTTGTATATTAAATTTAAAACAATTGTTTTTCTTCAAGGTGAAATTAATAAAATGCTAATAAGAAACATATCTTGATTAAGTTTAGTTGTTAATGATTGGTAATAGTATTTCTTATGACATATGTGTTCATTTATTTTAATCAATAAAATAATTTTGTTGTTATATAAAGAAATGTTTTTCTCTTTTCATTTTCCTGAGACCAGTCACAAGCATGAGAAATGAGAGACGAATAAGTCACAGATGTATAATTCCACTAACGTAAATAAAAGATAGTTTACTACAATAACATTTATTGATATATTATTAATCATTTTCACAAGTTTATGAAAAAAGAAATGAAAGCTAATCAACATAATTTTTTACACTTGGAAATGAAAATGATTCTGTGAATAAACTTAACTAAGGCATGTTTCTTATTAGACTTTTATTAGTTTTACCTTCTATAAAAACAATTATTTTAAATTTAATACAGAAATATATAATTTATTTTACAGTATTGTTAACTATTACTACGTATAATATATTATTACAAATTTATTTCTTTAAATGTATTACATATGTATTTTGCAAATAAAACTGTTTTTATGTCGAAGCATTTTCAAATGAAATGAATTCACAAACAACAATGAAAAAAATATATTCATAACCTAAAAAGAATATTTAACATTATAAATACATACATTTCAAGACAATAATCTAAAAAATAAACATGGTCATAAATATACAGATTTATGTTAATCATTATGTTATTTTAGTGTTAATTCATTTATGTTAATCATCCTTAATATTCAATGAGCAATATAAATTGTATGTCATTCAGTTATCTATAATAAAATATATAAAAAACATTAAAAAAATATAAAAAGTACATAAAATTGAATTAAAATAAATATTATCAACAGAATTCATATCAAAACATTTTGGGTTAGTGGAAAAAGTTTTTTTGGCAAAATCAGATGATGAAAAAGGTTCAATAAGGAATTATATAAAGAAAATAATATTCAATAAATAAAAATTAATGAATTATATTTAATCATTATTAAATCTTCCAATACAATTAGATAGGAATCAGATAATTGATGACAGGAAGTAGATGAGCAGACTTTATTCACAGCGATTACAAAACTATCAGAACAATTATTGGAGAAACTTTTATATAAAAAAAAAAATAATAATAATAATTAATGAAAAGTCTGTCTCCCACTGAGCTTTCAAGCCATTAGAAGGATACTAATAGAGGAAATGAATGGATATAGTAGCACATTTTTATCAACACACAAAAACCATTGTATACATCAATGTTATTATCATATTTCTGAGAAGAAAATTAATTTAAAAAATTTAATTTATTATAAAAGATTTAGAACAGCTATTTCTAGAAATTTTAGACAAAAGATCTAAAGAATAATTAAAACAAATAAATATTTTTACAAAGATCAAAGAAAAAAAAAATATTTTAAATAAATTGCTATATCAATAATTCTTAAATTAACTAATATTTTAAGCAATCGAAAACTACACATCGATAAAGTGAAATTATTAATCATTCATTGAATTAATGAAAAAAAAAATTGCAGCGGATTACACCGAACTATATAGATGATGAATGAAGTGGTATATGGGGATGTGAAGCAACAAGGACTATAATCCTCTAATCACTATATATATGAACAGTGAGTTTTCCTTATTTATAATATGTCACTCTCCACAGCGCTCTACGATCGTGTTAGACTGGGACCTACGGTTTAAAGTGGATTCCGAATCACTACAAACATCCATGGCACCGCCGGGACTCGAACCCGAAACCTGTGGTACCGAGCGCAAGAGCGCTAGCCACTCGGCCATTCAGATCCACCGAGCTATATTAGCAACAGACGTAAATAACGTTTGTTTACTAATACTAGACGTATTGAATTGTGGGACAGAATGAGGAATCATGCGAAAAAGTGAACAGGTTACCTATTTCAGCAATGTAACTCGCCCCCACATACAAAAGTCGGGGACTTGTTTCAATATGTACTGATACAATATTTTAAAAGACAAAAACATGATGTGAAAGTAAAATTTGATAAAAATAAAATTTGTATATATGTTTAAAAGTTAAAACGAGTTCATTATTAATTTTAAAATTAAAGTATATTCAAATAGTTTCATTTAAAAAAAAGCCGATCTCTTCAAGATATCTCCTTCACACACGAAAATCAGAGTCTGGTTACCCGAAGAATCTGAATTTTTTTTCAATATATAGTCTTAAAATATTTTTAAAAAGTTGTACACGCCGTAAAAATAAAATTTGGTAAAACAAATTTTGTGTATTTTTATAACGAATTAAAAAATCCCCCAAAAATTTTACGGGTTATATCTTCAACCACACTTATTCAAATCCTGGTGATCTCCTCTAGAGATCACCTTTATTTAAGGCTATATCTAGCGAATGTAGAAGGGCAACGGGCGTACCGGTTACGGAGTTTCTTTGTGGTTTTAAGAACCACGATACCTCCACATCTTAATTTAGTTAAAAAATCTGCACAAAATGAAGTTGCTTGAATTATAGAATATTAATAAATAAAAGATTAAAACTATTGAAATTTAGGAAAAACATCTCTTGCTTGAGAACAATTAAAGCAAGAGATCGAAAAGCAAAAGCTATCGGTACAATTAGGAGTCCGTTGACGATGCGCCCCCTTCCCAAAGAAAAAAAAGATTAAAGGTTAAAATTAAAATCAAAAGATTTTAAGAAAATAAAATAATATTAAAGGAAAATAGCATGCTTACATGCATAAAATGAATCAATTAAGCAAAATAAAAACATACAATATAAAAAAGTCTTGAGGTTTGTCTGACTAATACGCCAACAGATGGCGCCATCAGTCAGTTAGGTTTACATTTGAGAAAAACCTAGCCTGAGCTAGGAAAAATACAATTTTTATTTAAATACTTATAAAATAAGTAAAATGATGCGTTATTAAAAGAGGGATGATACCAGAGCAGTAATAGAAAAGCTATTGAGTTAAGAAAATTTATGACTAATAAAATGAACAAAAATTAAAGGACAAGATTACTGAAAACAGACTTAGTGGGTAAATTGTAAACAAAACAGAGGTCAATGAGAATAAGCTATGAGAGCAAGAATTAAACAACAAATGTAATAAGTTAGGAACGAATAAAAAGACTTAAAGTGAAATTGAAAATGATAAAAATTTAAAATTAAGCAATTAAAAGTCAGGTAGCCATGCTCTAAATTAGGTTGCACATCGTAGCAAATAAATTAGTTAAGATTTAAATGCCAAAAGTAGTAGCTCAGATTCGCTTGAAGTGATCGGAGTGACTAGACAACAGACACAGCGGTAGAATCGGCGGTTGTAGGATAAAATCCACAACGCCTTTTCAATGACGGGAAAGATTCCCATTGCTGATCATAGATGGCTCTGGGTCTCTTCCTGGAGCTAGCCACACCTAGATGGTATACAGGTATTTGCCTGATCGTTCGTTACGTATCTGAGGGCATTTTAAATGAAAAGATTTAGAAATTTTGAAGATATAGTCCATAATGGGTTCTATATTCAGATCTCTGTGGAGTTGCTTCCTTCTAACAAACCACGGGGCGTTGACTATCATAGCTACCTGTTTATTTTGAAAAACTTGGAGCTTCTTAAGATTTGCGATGGAGGAGGACCCCAAAATAGGACATCCATATAAGAGAATTGGTCGAAGGATAGACTTATAGAGTAGAACCTTGTGTCTGATCGTTAGCCTGCTCTTTCGAGAAATTAGGCTCTTTAGCTTCACGCTAGCAGCAGTTGCTTTAGCAACTACTTTAGCAAAGTGGGTGTTGAAGGTTAATTTGGAGTCAAAAACTAACCCCAGGTACTTATATTCAGTAACCCATGGGGACTTGTTGGCCAAAAAGGGTGACATTCAAAATAGAACCAATGTTCTTTTTACGTGTAAACAGAAGGCACGCACTTTTGGTGGGATTAACTTTGATTAGCCATTATGCTAAATTTTATTAAAGGCTTTGGCTACGTCCAGAAATAATATTCCCGTAGATTTACGATTGATAAAGCCATCATGGATCAGCTCGTTAACACGTAAGAGCTGGTGAGTAGTGCTGAGTTGGGTTCTGAACCCAAATTGCTCAGGGATGAGAATATTATCATCTGTGCAGTGCTGATCCAGGCGTTTAAGAATCGAATATTCGAATATTTTACTCACTCCACTGAGTAGTGAGATTAGACGGTAATTTTGGGAGTAGGCCCTATTACTATCAGGTTTTGGAATAGGAATGGCTACGGCGGTTTTCCAGCTCTGTGGGAAATAACACTTATCGATTAGAAAATTATTCAAATAAGTGATCAGTATCACGTAAGTGTACGGCAGAGATTTAAGCATGCGATTACTAATGCGATCAATCCCAGGAGACTTGTTGGGTTTAATTTTCTTGATGAATTCACAGACTTCCGCTGGGCTGACCTGACTGATATCATTTATGTGTGGTTGTTGGAGGAAGTCTGCTACTTCAGTGTTGGTGCGTCTGAAGAAGTTAGAAACTTCGACGTCGTGGTTCGTTTCGAACTGAAGTTGTAGGCTATCAGCTAAAAGCTCGGCTTTCTCCTCAGGTGCATAAGCAAAGGATCCATTGGAGCGTATAAGTGGTGGGATGTTGGTAAATGGTTTACGCAACAAAGACGTACGTCTAAATAGTGTTGTTTGAGGCGTCATGGCCTCTTTGGTGTGTTCCCATCGTTGCTGAGAGAATTTCTTTGTCATGATCCTAACAACAGCTATCTGTCTAAAATAATCGGCTCTGGCGTTTGGATCCCTAGACTCCTGCCAGAACCGGCGTAGTGCATTTTTATATCTAATCTCATTTTTAAGCTCGCTTGGAAACCTAACAGGTGGAGGTTTAAATTTTGGCTTGGATGATTCACTAAGCGGTCCTTGCAGTGAAAGTTCTAGGTCTGCAATGAGGCGATCGGCGTCAGCGGGTTCGCTTAAATGTAGAGGTGGGAGGGGCTTAGTGCTTAGCACGTAGCTGAAGTCCTCCCAATTGGTCAAAAGCTGGTCCGACCTTTCAGTGATTCAACGTTGGTTTCAAAGGTAAACAAAACAGGTAGGTGATCCGAATCAAGTTCGTTAATCACCTCGACTTCACAATTAAAAGGTATAAATTTACAAATGCCAAAATCAAGGACATTTCCCTCGCGGTTATTAGCTATATCAAATCTAGTTGGTCTGGGGGGGGTCACGACTTTCAATCCTCTTTGGAATTTCAGATATCTGTTCAATTTAAATCCATTTTAGTTTGAACGTCCGAAATTCCAACTAGAGTGGAAAGCGTTCAGATCGCCAGCTAAGTTCACATTAGGTCCAGATTTCAGTATCCTGTCAATGTCCTCCACCGGGATATCCACCTGGGTTTCAGGAGCGACGTAAGTCGAAGCGATGATGATGGGGGAAAATCGTTAAGATTAATTTGAATCATGGCTACCTCGGCGCAATTAAGGCGCGGAGCAGGTAGTTCATGGTGCCTGATGCTACTTTTGATATAAATGCAGGTGCCTCCGCTTACATTAGAATTTAGATTGATTCTATCAAAACGATAGAATCTATAATTTGCGATCAGTGGGGTCTCTCCAGGTCTTAATTTAGTTTCATGGACCAAAAGAACATCAAGGTTATACTCATAGGTAAATTCTCTTACCTCACTGATTTTGGAACGCAATCCATTTGCATTCCAGGTGGCAATCCTAAGAAATTCCAATTTGGCGTTGAGCATTAATAATTACTGCACTGGATGTCCACGTAGGCCTTAAATATGATCAAGGCCCTAGAGTGATGGTCAGTCGTTTGGCGGAGTTTTGGCAGACTCATCTCAAATGCCGAGACAAGGGTCTGTGGATCCATGCCCTGCTGGATATACTTTAACATTTCTCCGATGATCTTGGAGCAGTCAATGTTTTGGGCAGGTGGAGAGGTGGTAGCAGGAAAGGTAGTATCCGGGGCATCGGGAGAGGCACGTGGATGGCGCGTGGCTCCATGCCGGAAACGGGGTATCCGGTGGTTGGCTCCTGGGTGGTCCGTGGTGAGGGCTTCCTGTTCATGCCTTGCGGCAGGGTTCGTCGCGTGGCTGGTTCGTGCCGCTGATTGCCTGCAGCTAAGCTGGCGTACGATAAATCTTGGGTCACTGGCCTTGGTGGTGGTTTGGGCAGCAAGGGCTTCTTTTTGCCGAGGCTTTTCCGCTGGTTCTTTCCAGGGCATCTGGGGCATCCTCGCCAGTTTGCAGCGTGGTCGCCACCGCAGTTGATACCTCTGGCAGGTTGGTCCGCTGGCCTGTCGCATTTCTCTGCCTTGTGGGGTCCCGCGCATCTGACGCATCGGGTCGGGAGTCGACACACCTCGGATGAGTGAAAATACCCCTGGCAGTTCCAACACTGGCTGGGGCCGGGGCGTCCTCTATAAGCCTCGATAGTAACCTGGGCTCCCAAGAGTTCGGAGACCTCGTATATTCTGTCCGATTGTTGACCTTTCTTCACCTGAGCATAAAACAGAGGCATTGGTTCACGGGATTTATATTTGGAGAGCCTGGTTAATTTCAGGATCTGGAATCCCTCCTCCGTGAGTTCAGCTTGGATTTCAGGGATGTTGGTAGTGGATGGTAGGCCACGTATGACCACCTTCATGGGGCGCTCCTCTTTGAGGGTGTATGATTTGTAGTTTAGCCCTTTCTCCTCCATAAATTTTGGCAGCTTACGAAAGTCCTCGTCATTATTGACTTGGACCTTTATGAAGCGTCCAGTAAATTTGCATTGAATGAGTGGTACTTCTGTCTTGAGGATACTTAATGTATGATTCCAGTCGTTTTGCGGCTGGAAATAGATGGGAGGTGGCCTCTGATCGTAAACGGCAGTCTCGACATTCAAATCCGGAATTGAGTTTATGTTTCCGGCTGCTGTGAAGGAGTTGGTGAGGGTGATAGGGTTATTTATCACCTGCTTCCTCGGTTTTGATGTTAAGTGTTTTGCTGGGGCTTGATAGCCGTCGGCATCAGCGGGTCGCTTATCTTTGCGCCCTTTTGTTTTATCCTTTGTCGTCGAGGACCGAGTCGTTTAGTATAGGGAGAGCTGGAGACGATGATGTGGCGAGGAGCTCACTAGCAATTTGAGCCCTTTGGCTCCTTTCCTCAATCTCACTTATAGATGGGATCTGAAAGAGGGAGATCCCAAATTCAAATTTTATCCCATCTAGTACTTTGTAGAGTGCTGCCATGTCTGCATGCTGGGCTGCAGCTGGATCATCCATTTTCATTTTACGGATTGTGTAGGCCGTTTGCGTGAGCCTTAATTTGTATTGGCACGCTTTACGGAATAGTACCTGATTTATCAGGACATTTTTATTTATTTTACCTCTCAAAATAAGTTAGAAAGAATCTAAACCTCTATAAGTCGAATATTTCTTTACAAAATCCGCGTAAGTCGAAATCCTCCATAAGTCGAAAACTCTATAACTCGAATTATTTGGCGTCTTCCTTGAAGTTCAACTTACAGAGGTTCTACTGTATATAGGGAGAGTGTGAATTAACAGTAAGAATTGAAAAATAAATAAATAAAAATCAAGAATTCCTTTCGTAAATATAATAGTGTATCTAGAAATTTGAATACTGATTTTTTAAACAAATTAAAAACAACATTTATCGTGCATGGTATTTTGTATGAAAAGTTATTCTGTACTGGTATCATGTATTGAAATGTTGTTGCATATCACTATTTAAACGATATTGAATAAGTTATTTAAACTAATTGTGATTGAGAGAAAAAAATTGGGATTTTGATTCGAAGATGAGAAACACAAAATACCTGTTTTGGGTGGGAGGAGAATCGCTGTAGCCGCCGAAACTTTGATTTCAAAAACCTCTAGTTCAGGCCATTTCAGTGACATTTTTTTATGGGAAATAATCATTCACTAGGCCTTTGTTACTAATGGACAGAAAATGAACTCCATGTTATCATAAATATGCAATGGTTTGGTCAGAAAATACACTGTAGAATATCTGATTTCTTCTGCAGGACAATGCGACCTGATGACCAATTAGCTAGTGCTTTGGCATTTGGTACCAAAGGCAGGGCCGGATTTAGATGAAAAGGCTATTCCACTTATGAGGCCCTTTCACCTCCATTTTTAAGTTTGTAAATTACATCAGAGATAATAAAATACATCATTACGGTGATATATATCAATATTGCCACAACAATTTTTTTTCAATAGTCTATAAACACTTCACTAAAATATGGAACTCAAAAGGCGAGAATCAAATGATCGTGTACGCAATCCTAAAATAAGAATCTTTTCTAATAACATTAACACGCATTTCATATTATCGAAATAATACGAATATAACCGAACGTCGGGATATCACTTGGTCTGTTCGTTTGTCTGTTCCAATCTGCACTTTATTTATGCAAGAACAGAGCTTAGTAGCATAAGGCGCGTCAATATTTGCCAATCAGGGAACGCAATCAGGAAGCAATCAGGGAACGTATGAACGTACGGACTTTGGCGCAATCTAGTACATACAAACGAACAGACCCAAATGAGCCGAACGGGTTGGTCTTAACCAATACATTTTTATGTTTATTAGTCATACGTGTAGAATTTCTCCTTATTTTCGATTCAGTGTTTTAGTGTTTACTGTTTTTAGAATAATGTAATTCTACTTTTGCTAATAATTTGAATGTAGCCCCCCTCCTAGGCTGAAGCCTAGTTAGCCTATAGGAAAATCTGGCCCTGACCATAGGCTTCAGGTTTTCGAATCCTTGTGGTGGCATGGATGTTTGTTAGTGGTTCAGAGTTCACGTTAAACTGTAAATCCCGGTCTAATTTACCCTAAGTATGCAAAAAAAAAAAAAAAAAAATGACCAAATGAAACTACAAACCAAGCCTTTATGACAATTCATTTTCACACAATTCCCTAATCTTCAAGCAGTTTCTTGCTAAGAAAACTTTAATTGTTCCTGTCCTTTGTTTTCCAGATTTAACCTTCTAGATTTCCCAAATATCAACCATTTAAGAGGTTTAAAGAAAAACGCAGCAGCATACTTAGGTAGTATTCCAGAAAGATGCCGTGAAAAAAAAA
The DNA here is from genome assembly GCA_021605095.1 of Caerostris extrusa. Classification (NCBI taxonomy): domain Eukaryota; kingdom Metazoa; phylum Arthropoda; class Arachnida; order Araneae; family Araneidae; genus Caerostris; species Caerostris extrusa. The sequence continues at coordinate 22,181 of BPLR01020087.1, forward strand.
AAATATAACAAGTCAGTCAAAATAATAACAATAGTTCCTTTTTCTTTATAATTTGTCGACACAACATTTGGGGATTCCCAATGGGTATTGTTTATAACAAAGTATTCCATGAACAATCAGCCAACGAGTAGAAGGGGATCGAACTTATAGCTCGCTGAGAGAACTTTCAATGGTATCCACCCAAAGATGTTGTTATTGTTGCTTATCCCCTTGATTTAGAATACTAAACCAAGTCCAAAAGATCATGCTGCATCAATAGATCGTAAAAACGGCCCTCCCTCATTCAACAGTTGCCTCACAGAGGCACCAATACAATCGATGAGTTGAGAGGGGAGATGGTCGAACAATGGAGGGTGGCTCCACTGAATGTCAAACTCTTAGTGTGGCCAGTCCTTAGTCTAGCTAAAGCCGTTTGAGCAGATCTAGGACAGGAGCACTGCAAGGACATACCAGGAAATTTAGCGGCGTACCATCCATGAATTGGTGGCGACCTCCAAGCGGTATTCACTCTGGCTAAAGTCATGGAATAAACCTCTGAAGCTAACAGATTGAAGAAGAAGCTTTGGGAAGTTCGCAACCCTTCCTAGCGAGAAGATCGGCAATTTCATTTCCATAGATGCCCACATGGGAGGGAATCCACTGCAAGTACACCGATCCGATCTGGTCCAAAACAGCTAGTTTAGAAATGATATCTTGCCCCAATTTTTTCAGGAAGCCTGGCCAATCTTTCAAATACTGTATTGAGCTTTTTACTATCAGTCAGAATCCAAACCCAAAGATTATGTGTTATATAAGTTGTTTGGTTTGGATTTGTCACTCTACGGTTATTTTTGCACACTTTAGCTAATTAGGCCGGGACATACAGTTTAAAGTGGTTACAGAATCACTAACAAACATCCATACCCACTAACAAACATCCAAACTTCAGGATATGAACCTGAAGCCTGTGGTACCAAAGGCCAGAGCTCTAGCCAATTGGCCATCAAACTGCTGTTTCATACAGAAGAAAATACTAAAAATTCGTAATAGGTAACCATATTCTTGATGCGAGATGCTCATGCATGCATGCATTCATTCACAATTGGCATGACGTGACTGCAACGCATGCCGTTACAGAATTCAAACCTTTGACCTTGTGCTCATTGGTTTATGTGGTTTAACCATTTGGTCACGAATCTGACTTTTATTTGAAATCCTGCATCATGAGATATTGATTGTTATCATGCGTAAAAGTGATATTGTTTGGTATGGAAATGGCCGATTGATATTAAATTTTCGATATTAAAGTCGAATTGATATTAAAGTTTTGTACTTTTCCTTAATTTTTCAAGCCAGTGTATTTAATTACTTTTTTTTTATAACTTAAAAAAAGCCATTAACTTTTAATTTTAAAATATTAATTCTTAATTGACCTTTGTGAAGAGAAATCTGAACTAATTTAGGAAAACGTAAGCAAAAGTTCAAGTGTATAAAGATTATAAGCAAAAAAAGTTGAAGAGTTTTTAAAAGAAAAAAAAAATACTATTTTTAAATGGATTATCTTATAATACAATGCTTTGAAAATACACAACCTGCACCTGTTTTCGGGTGAAAAAAAAAGGATTACAAAAGTTACAATGTATGAAGTTATTCTATTACAAAAGAATTTTATTTTCAAAGAATAAAATATTTGTTCTTTGATTTGCTAATAGATGGCAGCACAAGCAAATAATTTGTCAGTCATTCCAAACTTGATTTTTTGTAGAAAATAATATATACATATGTTTCAAATTAATTATTAAAGTAATAAAATACTTGATGATACTTATTGTATAATTAAAATTTGTTTGTCATTCTTTAATAAATTTTTATTGGATTTATCCTGTTTTTAAAAAGAGCAAACATAAACTCTTCCTATAAACATGCTATTCATTTTTTTAAAATGAATAGCACCTTGTTCCGATACTGCTTAAATTTTTTTTCCATTATCTACAATTTGGTGACAATAAATGATTTAATCAAAAATTAGAATAATTTGCTTAATTTTATTAATGGCATTAATATAATACTGGCGTAATAATTTACGCTTAAGTTGCTGAAAATTGTGTAATAACAGAATTTCAAAATTTTATCAAATATGGCAATTTATGTAAAAATCAAGCTCTGCATCAATAATCTCCAATAGAAAATAAGATTCTATTAATTTATTCTAAAAAAAAAAAATAAAATAAAAAATAATAATAATAATAATAATAAAAAAAATTAATACTGTATCCAAAAAGTAAGACCAATTTTTTTTTTTTTTTTTTTTCAAAAACTCTTTATTTATTCTTCAAATTTATTTCATAGCTTTCAAAGTAATTCCATCCGGAACACAATGCACTTATGACAACTTTTTTTCCAATCCCTCAATGCATGCTAAAAAGTCATCGGCAGGGATGGCCATCAAAGCGCGCGGCGATTCACATTGAATCTCTTGAATCTACTCAAAAACAGTGTCCCGGAGTGGTCTTTCGAGTTTAGGGAATACCCAGAAGTTTGGTTTGAATGATATAGGTTTTATTTTTGGCGAAAAATCACGAAGAATTGATGCAGTGTGAGCTGGCGCATTTATTGTTTTCGATACCAATCGAGATTTGACACGTTTAAGGCCCAAAATGGAATTAACTAATCCTTTTGAAATTCCAATATCATCAGCAAGGTCTCTAATTGTAAATCGACGGTTTGCAAGCACCTAATCTTTTATTTTTTTTCGACGGCCAGAGGGCTCTTCGTCTTCAATGCGTTCTCTGCCTACTTTGAACAGTTTTTATCACTTCTAAACATTTAAACTTCGAAACATTTTCTTCCGATATAGGAAAGCTAACAGAATGCCTTCTGCAATATTCTAATACGTTTCCGCAAACAAAATTTAATGAAAGTTCTTTGCTCAATGAATTCAGACATTTCAAAATCACCGGAATCAGTTTGAGCGTCTCACAAAGCCAAGCATAACTCAAAATACTAATGAATATTTTGATGTGAAATTTCAAAATTGAAATTCCAAAAGTCCCGGGAATTTTAAATTGAAAATTGGTCTTACTTTTTGGACACAGTAGTATTACAATTAAATGCTAAAAACATATAATTATTTATGTCAATCAGTTAAAGAAATAAAAAGTCAGTAAAAAAAATTTTTGAAATTCATGTATCAAAAATGTTTTTTTCTGTATCTTATAAAAATATTAAGAATTTTTTTTCCGAATTAGTATTTGAGTAAAATTTTAAAAATACCTTAAAATATTTTATTATCTTGTTTAAAAACTCCCTCACATTGTATATTTATAAAATCGTATGTAGAACTTGAACTTTTACACAAAGAAATGTTTTTTAATCACTAAAATTTGAAACGACAAATTATTACTGACAACCATTTTCATAATAAAATTTTGTTAAAAAATTATACATTCACGTGTCAAATAAAATTACTTAATTTACTGTCTGTAAGATTAAAAAAAAAAAGTAAATAAAACCTTTGTAATCTCAGACTAAAAGAAACTCTTTTCAAAGGTTTATGAAATTCCCGGGATTTAACCCTTTCCCACCAGTTTTGGAATTAATTTATATTCGAAACATATTAATTGGAAGAGTTATTAATAATTGTACAAAAAAAAAATGATAGAGATCTGTTTTTGATCTTAAATTGCAAAAATCAATAATTTAGATTTCCTTCTCACAGAAAAAAAAAAAATTGTTGACAATACTTTTTTTTTTTTTTTTTTTCTGATTATTGTTAATCGAAAAAAAACTTATTTGGCCCATTTTTTTAGCACGACGCTCTAACCAACTGAGCTAATGGGCCTTGAGAAAGTTAGAATGTATACTAAATTAAAGTTTCTAAATTTTATAAATAAATGTCTCCTTTATACCTGATTTACACTATTAGCTTGATGGCAAGTACCTTTCCTACTACCTAAACCTATCTGTTAAACTGAAAGTTATTCTACTTAATTAACTGGTAGTGAAGATTGTGCTTCCATCTGTTGTTTCATTAAGTTATTTAACTTTATGGTAAAATATTTTTACATGATTATTTTATATTTTGAATAATATTTCTATATTGTATAACAGATCATGTAACTATAAACAGAGTGGGTATTATATAAAAAATTTAATTTTATCACATAAAGAAAAGATTATGTTAAATATATTTAAACGTCTTTATTTGTAAATAAATATGTATAATTGTTTAGCTTTTTAAATCTTAGTGATACAAGTTACGTTCTGTGTGAATTTTTGTATGTCAATTACAAATCATTACAAAATAAGTGGAAGAAAATTATCACAGTTTGATTGGTTGGTATTGAAGTTATTGTTGGTACTTGATTGGTTGGTATTGAAGTTAGTGCTACCATCTGTTGTTTAATTGAGTTACTAAAATTTGCATTAAAATATTTATACATACTTATTTTATACTTTGAATAATAATTTTAATGTGTATTGTGCTGTTATAAACAAAGTATATCGTAAAAAAATAACATTATATTGCTTTATATTTTCTATACAATAAAATATTATGTTAAATGTATTAAAACGTCTTTAGTTGTATAAATGTAACGATTTTGTTTATATGCAATATAAAATTTTTATGTAATCACAAATAATTACAAAAATAGTAAAAAATTACTACAGACTGAAAATTTTATAAATAAATGTCTCCTTTATACCTGATTTACACTATTAGCTTGATGGCAAGTACCTTTCCTACTACCTAAACCTATCTGTTAAACTGAAAGTTATTCTACTTAATTAACTGGTAGTGAAGATTGTGCTTCCATCTGTTGTTTCATTAAGTTATTTAACTTTATGGTAAAATATTTTTACATGATTATTTTATATTTTGAATAATATTTCTATATTGTATAACAGATCATGTAACTATAAACAGAGTGGGTATTATATAAAAAAATTTAATTTTATCACATAAAGAAAAGATTATGTTAAATATATTTAAACGTCTTTATTTGTAAATAAATATGTATAATTGTTTAGCTTTTTTTAAATCTTAGTGATACAAGTTTTTTTTTTTTTTCTATACGTTCTGTGTGAATTTTTGTATGTCAATTACAAATCATTACAAAAATAAGTGGAAGAAAATTATCACAGTTAGAAAATTTGATAAATAAATATTTCCTTGATACCTGATTTATACTATTAGCTTTATGACGAGTACCTTTTACTAGTGAAAGTACTAGGCAAATCTAAGTCCGATTTAATATTGATATCGCTATATTTACTAGTGTCCAAAAAGTAAGACCAATTTTGAATTTAAAATTCCGGGACTTATGGAATTTCAATTTTTTTTTTTTTTTTTTTAGATTGCTGCCACTGTCCTTGAAATCTGTGGGAAATTTAACGTCAAAATATTCAATAGTGTTTCAGTTACGCTTGGCTTGGTGAGACGCTTAAAACTGATTCCGGCGATTTTTGAAATGACTGAATAAATTGAGCAAAGAACTTGCTTTCCATTTTGTTTGCGGAAACGTATAGAATGTTGCACAAGGCATTCGGGGAGCATTCCTATATCGGAAAGAAATGTTTAGAAGTGGTATAAACAGTTCAAAAAGGCAAAGAACGCAATGAAGACGAAGAGCCCTCTGGCCGACTATCAACCTCAACCGACGAAGCTCGCGTCTAAAAAAATTAAAGATTTAGCGCTTTTAAAAGCGTCGATTTACAATTAGAGACCTTGCTGATGATGTTGGAATTTCAAAGGATCGGTTAATTCCATTTTGGGCCTCAAACGCGTCAAATCTCGATGAGTACCGAAAAACGCTGAATGCGCCAGCTCACATTGCATTCATTATTTGTGACTTTTTTCGATAAAAATGAAACCCATATCGTTCGAAACCACCGTATTCACACCGTGCGACTTCTGGCTATTCCCGAAACTCATAAGACTACACCGAGGACACCGTTTGGAGTCGATTGAAAAGATTCTACGTCAATCGCCGCGCGCTTTGAAGGCCATCCCTACTGATGGCTTTTTGGTATGCATTGATTAGAAAAAAAGTTGGCATAAGTGCATTATGTCCGGAGGGGATTACTTTGAAAGCTATGAAATAAATTTGGAATAATAAATAAACAGTTTTTGAAAAAAAAAATAATAATTGGTCTTACTTTTTGGGCACAGTAGTATGTTTCAAAAAACTGAATAATAATAATAAAAAGAATGATAGAAAACTCCTAACGTCAACAAAATATCGTATGAGCCCACAAGATAAACTTTTTACGCAACTTTGATGTACACAACGTGATAAAACAGTGCAGGAAAACATTTCATACAAAGAAGTGTTGCTTATATACCCAATGAGATGCCCTTCTGGGAAGGGGAGATTTCTGATTACGAGAGATAGGTCCGAAATATAAAAATTCTGTTTCATATATATCTTTCTAAAATCTATCTTTTTTTCTACGAATCATTAATAACAAATTTGATTGACACGAATCATAAAAAACGAATTTGAGTTTGATTGATACGTGTCATTAAAAACGAATTTGATTGATACGAGTCATTTAAAACGAATTTAAAAGTCATTTAAATGAATTTGATTGAAGTCCAATAATTAAAAACAAGTTTAATTAATTAAAAACTAATCATTAAACCGAGTTTGATTGATACGAATTATTAAAAAACGAGTTTCATACAAATCATTAAAAACGAGTTTGATTGATACGAATTATTAAAAACTTTCGTATCGATCGAACCGTTTAAAATGAGTCGAAGCTCTTTTCGAGTAACTTTTTTTTTATCAAATCAATGGGCTTTGCTTAAGAAACTTCTCTCATTTGCAAAGCAGGAGATAGAGGTTGCTATGCAACTAATGCTATCCGTCAACCTGGCAAATCATCGTCGTCCTTCGTGTATCTTCCGTAGATATTTGGATTTGATAAACGGATGACATCATTTTTTTTGCGAACCGAAACTTTATCTCTACCGTGGTCACTGTCGATACGTCCGGTACCGAGTAAGAATAGAATGACTTCTTGTGACGATCGGGGGAAAAGTTACTGTTTGCATTTAACCGTTTTCGATTCTACTTTCGTTCCCTTGAAATTATAATTTCCTTCAGGACCGGATTCGGGAGGGTGTTTGCATTTTTCTGTATTTGATTTGATCTAAAAGCCATACTTTCGAAGAGAAAGTGTCGATGAGTTCAAAAATATGGCCAAAACACAAATTTTTCCAATTTACTGTAAATTCGTGTACGGTTCACGTCTATCGCAACATTTGTATAGTATACAAAATCCAGAAACTCAAATTTTTAAATTTGAATAATGAATGGATTGTAAAATTTTCACCATTGCCAAATAATTTTGATATTGAAATTTCTCGAAAATCTACTATTAAAACAGCTGATATCTCGGGAATATTGGAACAAAGGCAAGGAGACCACATTATAAATCATTTCAATTTTGAACATTTCTTTACAAAAAGGTTCAACAAGCACACTAATAGCATTACCATTAAAAAGTATTTCATTTGCGGATATCGTTTTAACGGGAACCATAAGTATCAAGAGTGAACATTTCACAACCGAAATGAGTGAAAGTGATGAAGTAATCCAGCACAAATCTTGGGAAGAGTTATATAACAATTTTAAACGTTTACTGAATCCAGAAGTTTCTTATTTCTCGGACGTTTCCTTCATTTGTGGATCTGTTACCATTCCAGCTCACAAGAGTATACTGTCCGCAAGATCTCCCGTCTTCGCTGATGTGTTTACTGCCCAAATGAAAGCAAACATCGAAAACAAGGTGCATATCACAGACATGGAAGTGCATATCCACGAGCCATGCTGGTCCACATATACACTGGGAAAACGGAAGATCTGAGCATCGAATCTGCTGGAGATCTTCTAGTCGCTGCAGATAAGTACCAACTTGAAGACCTTAAACGAGTTTGTTGCAATTTCTTGAAAAAGAATGTGGATGACAAAAATGTATTACGCATATTAAATCTCGGACATCTCCACGATCAGGATTTAAAGGAACATGCTATGAACTTCATCTGTCGCTCTTGTGACAGGTTTGCTGTTCTGGAAGAAACTCATGAGTGGAAAACAATGAAGGAAGAAATGCCTCACCTTGCAATGGATGTGTTGGCTTCGCTGGTCAAAGCGAAAGAGACGAAAGGTTGAAATTTTGAAGAAACTTGCAGTGTTGGAACTGGTAAAATTCATTATATTTGTGCATTGTAAAATTGAGTAATATGAATTTTAATTTTGTTAGAATAGCTGCAAGTGTCAAATTATGGAAGATATACCAGTATCGTTTTGGTTTAATGTTAATGATATTAAAAGTAAAAATAATGTTTTAACGTTAATCATGATTGGAATTTTAATATTCATGTATTTGAATTGTAACAGCAAACATTTATTAGTTCTTAAACATTAAAATACTGTATGTATGATAAAAATATTTTTTTAATAGAAAAATTTGTTATATATTTTAACCCTACTGTTCAGGAAATCTGTTAAATTTCTATGCATTTATATTATTGTGTTTTGAACTTGATATTTTCTTAATAGGATAATATGTGATGTATTCTTTTAAATTGAACTATACTGCATTTAAAATAATTTTCTTTTATTATCATTTATAAATAAGCAAAATTTTGTCGAATACTCATAAAAAATATTTTAGAGGTATCTTATAATATTTTTTTAACGTTGTCAAAATTATGAAAATCTATTGATCATATTATGTTATATATACTGCAATTAATGAATTTGAATGATGTGAAAATATAAAATTTTGATCAAAGAATTAATATTTTTATTAATATTGCTTTTGTTAAATGTTAAACTGGAGAAAATATATCTACATGTTTCAGGTTTCAAAATACGTTTTATTTAATCGTTTGTTATTTGATCTTTTTTATATATGTATAAATTATAATAACGATAAAAAAAAATCTATTAATTTTAAATTTTGAGATATACTGTATGGTTAACATTTTTGGTTTTTCTTTTCGACTCAAGAGATAATTTAGTATCATTTTGTTTCTTATCATCAACATTTTTTAAAACCATTAAATTTGTGATGAAAGATTCTTTGTTGTTATAATTACTTTAATTATATAAAGTAATTGTAATTCCTTTAGCTACATCTTGGGCATATTGATTAAGTTGCTATAGTGAATTGTAATTTGTATTTTTTTAAATAACTTTAATACAGTAAAAAATTTAATTAATAAATAAAAGGAATTAAAAAAAAAAATTAAGAAGCCAAAAGGTAATTCGGTATTTGGGAGAAAAAAACACCAACTTAAAACATCATTTGAGATAAAAAATTCTTCAAATTAGAAAAATTTAAATAACAACGATCAGATATTGAAAACAAACATTGATGCGTTGAAGTTCTGTAACTCTGAGGCTTGTTCCAGAACAATACTTCAAAAACGGGCATAAAAGGGAATCATTTTATAATATTAAGAACTGGGCGTGAAGTTTTTGGTTTCTCGTCAATAAATAACATAATAAAATTTTGAAATTTATTATTATTTTAAAGAAACGCTTTAAAACAGAGCTGTTAGTATAATTTAAAGAATTATAAAGTTTCTAGATGCTTTTTTTGTAAACAAATTGTCTAAAAGTACATGTCTGTTTACTATTATTAGTGACAAAAAATTATAATGATTTTTATTTTCTATTGAGAAAATTGTAATATAAACATAAAATAAAAATTCGCTTTTTGTATATATATATATATATATATATATATAATTAATATGTGTGATTGAATTTTATTTCATTAAATGGAAGCTTACTATATACTGAAGGTATTTAATATGAACTATTTTCTTTTCTTGTATGATAACAAATAGATGCTTAAAAGGTATTAATATTTAATAGTGTTCCAAATTATTGTAAAGGTTTTAAAAACATAAAAAATTTATTTCTATTTTAGCACAATAGTCATACTTACTTTGAAAAGATATGTGAATAGTTAAAAGTAATGTACTTTTAAAAACTAAACAACTTTTATTCAATAAGAACTAAACTAAACTAACAACTTTTATGAAATAAAAGATATTTCTCCAGTGCGATATTTATAATTTTAATAATTTTGCTAATAGTAAATATTTTGGAAAATAAAATTTAAATTTTTTCCTGATTGAAAATGTTTGAATTATTACCACATTTTTAAGACTAAATAGATTGAATTCAAGTTCAAATTGTAAAATACATATACGATTTTTTTTTAACTAAATAAATTTCAAAATTAACTACTTTAATTTCTTTCTGAATAATTTTTTTCTGTAGTAAAAGTTTTATCATTTAATTTAAGGTTAATTTTTTGTCGTAGTAAAAACTAATTATTGATAAAAAAATATATATTTACTAATTTCTGTGAGAATTTTTTTCATATTATTCATTAGGAATGTTTTTAATGTTTTTTTATTACAAAAATAAGTGGAGTGTAAAAAAATGATAAAAAAAATAGCAAATAAAAATAAATAAAATTATAATTAAATGTTTGCGTTTTCTGTTACAAAATTTGCGCTTCAATAATAAATAAAAAAATGATAAATTAAAAAAATAAATTATATTTAAATAAAAAAACTGTTATAAAAATTTTTCTTATTTTTCTTTTTTTTCTTTTTTCTTTTTATTTTTATTGTTTTTAAAAATGATAATTTAAAAAATTATTAAAAAAAAATTATAAATTAAAAAAAAATTATGAGTAAATGTTTACGTTTTCTTTACAAAATTGAGTTTAAAAAACAAGTAATATAAATAAATGTTTTTTAAAGTCCATTCCTACTTTTTTTTTTTTTCAATCTATTGCAGAAATGCCTTTATAAATAATTTTCATTCATTTTTTTTTTATCTGGCGCCATCTATTAGTAGATACATGCAACTTAAATCTAAAAAAAAAAAAAAAAAAAACTAAAATTAATTAATTAAATTTAATTACTAAAAACAAATATTTGAAAAAACTGTATTAAAAACTGTTTCAAAAAATTATTTGAACTACAATGGATGAATAAAAAGTATTTTATTAACAATTGAAAATTTGAACAAGATATATATAGTGGGAGTGGGAACATATAGAAGGATTTGAAGAATAAAAATGATAAAATAATGAATAAAAAAATAAATAGGAAAATTATAATTAAAAGTTTCCCTCACAAAATTGTGTTTAAAATAATAAAAAAAAATAATGAATAAAATAAAAATTTAAAAAAAATGATAATTAAATGTTTGCGTTTTTTTTTTTACAAATAATAAGCACTGTTTCAATACATTTGTCATTGACAATAAAAAATTTCTAACTTTAGTTGTGTATCAAAATTTAATAAATAAAGATAAAGAAATTGTTTCCCTTAATATTATGGAAATCAAATTAGTGACTTGTACCTGTAGAAGAATTGTAAAATAAATCCACACTTAACAAATTCTCAGCTGCAAAAAGAAAAAAAAAGTTTTATTAAAATACTTTTAAACATATTTATTTCAATGTGCCTCAGAAAAATGTGTCCAGAAATTATTATTATTCTTTAAATGTTCACAGAAAAGTTTTTAAAGTACATCATCTTAATTATTCTACGTTATATTATGTAGTAATAACATGATAGTTAGCTTCAGTCTCAAATCCCTGTGTTGTATTATATTTAGATGATTTTATTTTTTTAGTTCTTTTTTTTATTGCATATTTAAAACAGCTGACAAATTAACTACACATTGTCTGCATAATCCAAGTTGGAAATTATTTGAAATCAAAATATTCTGTTTTAAATCAGGCGATATAATTTTAATGATAGTCGAAAAAAAAAAAAAAAAAATCAATATAGAGATGTCAATGTCTTTACATTTTGGGAGCTAATAAAACTTTTCAACATTTTTATTGCAAATATATTTCTGACATAATTCAATAAAGGTATTGAAACCAAATCTCTTTAGTTTTTGCAGCGACAAGAGTTTTCATTTTCCCAGTAGTTTACAAAGCATGCCAGGATGACAAATCGCCGAGTAAACAAACAAAATGGCTGCCGAAGTTCGGTGTTGTTATAAAACGCTATTTTGCCAAAAATCGCTTGCCGGCCTTGGTCCACCATGGGCTGTTGTGCCAGGGAGTTAGTTAGATAGGTGGCAGAGAGACTGGCGCTTGGTGCCACAGGTCTCTGGTTGGAGTCCCGGTGGTGCCGTGGATGTTTGTAGTGGTCGACTTTACACCATAGGTATCGGGTGATAATATAATATAAAATATGACTATAGAGTATTGGGCGTAGGGCTGACAACCTACCCCGTAAAAAACACGCCTCATGTTTCGGAATCTGCCTGTAGACAAACAGTGACTGATTTAGGTTCGATGGTGCCCTAGGCCCAAGTTAATTTGACGGCCTTGTATATAATAATAATAATAATAATACGAATAGCAATAATGGATTTGAAACAAATTTTAGGTATTGATTTCAGCTGGCAAATAGACCGTGATCTTTTAGGGCTGCAGGGGGCCGTAATGTGGAAGCCCCGGATATTGCCGTGATCTTCATGGGGCTACCCATATATAGCGCTCTATGATCCTATTAGGACCGGGACCTACGGCTTAAAACGAACCACTACAATACCCATGGGCAAATCTTGAACCCTCCAGGCCCCATATATATACAATTTTGCTTTTAATTGCTAATTAATAATATAATATATTTGTTTCTTGTTTTCAGAAATAAATGCATCCTCATACTTAACTAATTGTGTTTCGATGCTAAATAATATTTGAGCCTATAGATACCTCGTAAATAATGCACTTTTGAGCGTGGAAAAGATCAGAACAATTTGTTGCCGGAATGAGATAAATTCATTCTATATTTGGATGGTAGAGAGATCACAATGTAAATTCATTTTTGATAGCTTAAATCTATATTGTTTTTGTGTTATAATGATGAGCAAACAAACGCTACATTTAGATTTTTAAGAAGAATTTATGAAAAATCTAACTTCAATAGATGAATGCTATAATTAACGAAAAAAATTTTTTTGTACCTATTTGTTAGATGTTTTAAATATTACAACTTGCACGATTAATTATTTCTACCTTTTAAATATTGACATCTTGAGGTTGTCAAAGCAAGAAAAGAAGCATTAAAATTCGGTCTTACAGTTGATAAAAATCAAAATCGATTTAAAATTTTTGCCGCCTCGAAAATTTTACACCTAAACATTTGCCGCCCTAGACATGGGCCTAAGCCCAAATCCGTCATTGCCTTGGCCCAACATGCGGCTGTTGCGCCAATCATGATGATTACTAGCAAAGAATATGATCATCAAAAAAGAAGCGTATTACTTTTTAGCAATTTTTTAATTATATGAACTTACTTTCTTCAATAAAAATTATGTCGCGCTTTCTTTTAACATCTTTTTTTTTTTTGGAAGGAAAGATAAATATTTGTCTTACGGCATTAAATTTCCATTACTTGTATGGGCGAATGAACGGGGAATCCCCATATTTACATAAGTAAAAGCTGCGTATTGAAAATCACATAAAAATCCTATATATAAAGATAAACCCGACATTTATGACGATTTCTAATATTAACTATATACCTGCTATTAATGTTTTGGAATTATTTATTTATTGCGAATATTGTGTTTCTATACCTGAAAATAAATTGTTTAAAAGATATCTGGATTTTTTTTTGTTCAATCTTCAAAATAATATTTTATATAAATATTTTACTACAAATTCATGTCGTCTGTTTGGGAAACGAGTGTTTTTGTAGTATGAGGACTTGACTTGACTTTGCAGTTTCGTATGCTCGCTGAAGTTGCTTTATCTGAATTTATCTATATGTTGATTAGAATACTACAGATAACAGAATAAATGAAATCTTTATAAAGGAACTACTCTAAAACTCGAAATTCTAGATATTATGACGTCTTAAAAATAACTTTTAAAAATACAAGATACATTTCTTGTACTTTTTAGCAACTAAAAGAATATACTACTGTGTCCAAAATTTAAGACCAATTTGCAATTTAAAATTGGCGAGGCTTATGGAATTTCGATTTTTTTTTCTTTTTTTATGTTGCTGGCACTGTCCTTGATATCTGTGTGAAATTTGACATCAAAATATTCATTAGTGTTTGAATTATGCTTGGCTTTGTGAGAGGCTTAAAATTGATTCCGGCGATTTTTGAAATGACTGAATAAATTGAGCAAAGAACTTGCAATAAATTTTGTTTGCGGAAACTTATAGAATGTGGCAGAAAGCATTCGGTGAGCATTCCTATATCGGAAAGATATATTTAGAAATGGTATAGACAGTTCAAAGACGGCAGGGAACGAGTAGAAGACGAGGAGCCCTCTGGTTGACCACCAACCTGAATCGACGAAGCTCACGTCCAAAAAATTAAAGATTTGGTTCTTGCAAACCGTCGATTTACAACTAGAGACATTGCTGATTATGTTGGAATTTCAAAAGAATCGGTCTATTCCATTTTGGGCCTCAAACGCGTCAAATCTCGATTGGTATCGAAAACACTGAATGTGCCAGCTCACACAGCATTGAATCTTCGTGACTTTTTCGCCAAAAATGAAACCCATATCGTTCCACATCAACCGTAATCACATCGTTCGACTTCAGGCTATTCCCTAAACTAAAAAAGACCTCTCCGACGACGCCATTTCAAGTCGATTGAAGAGATTCAACGTGAATCGCCACGCGTTTTGATGGCCATCTTTGCCGATGACTTTTAGCATGCATTGAACATTGGAGAAAAACATTGGCATAAGTGCATTGTGTCCTGAGGGGATTGCGTTGAAGTCCATGAAATAAATTTGGAAGGAAAAATAAAGAATTTAAAAAAAAAAGTAAATAAATAAATTGGTCTTACTTTTTAGCCACAGTAGTATGTTTCAAAAAAGGTAACGATATTAAGAGAAAAGAACGATAGAAAACTCCCTAACGTCAACAAAAAGAATCCTGTGAGGCGGCAAGAGCTACTTCACACAACTTGAGAAAACAGTACAGGAAAACATTTTATGCAAAGAAGTGTTGCTTATATGCCCAATGAGATGTCCTTCTGGGAAGGGGTGATTAGCGAGAGATGGGCCCGAAATACAAAAATTCTGTTTCATACATATCTTTCTAAAAATTGACTCGATTGATACGAATCATTAATAACAAGTTTGATTAACACGAATCATAAAAAACGAGTTTGATTGACAGGAATAATTAAAAACAAGTTTGGCTGATACGAATCGTTTAAAATGACTCGAAGCCCTTTTCGTGCATCCTTCGTAGACAGTGGGATAGATATAAGCAGATGACGTCATTTTTTTGCTAACTGAAACTTACTCCTTACCGAGGTCACTGTCGTTACATCAAGAACGGTGAAAGAACATTCAGAATGGCAGCTACTGATTCAATAAATCTTCAGTATGACTCTTGTGAGGTTCGGGGAAAAAGTTACGGTTTGCATTTAACCATCTTCGATTCTACGTTCGTTCTCTTGAAATTATTATTTCCTTCAGGTCCGAATTCGGAAGAGTATTTGTATTTTTTCCCCTATTTCATTTGATCTACAAGCCATACTTTCGAGCAGAAAGTGTCGATGAGTTGAAAAAACATGGGCAAAATAAAAAAATTTCCAATTTGTTTTAAGTTCTTGCGCTATCCAATTTACAATTTGGATGATAATGTGTACATTCCGAAAACTCAAATTTTAAATTTGAACAATGAATGGACTGTAAAATTTTCCCGATTGCAAATTAAATTTGATATGGAAGTTTCTCGAAAATCTACTACTGAAACGGCTCATTTCTCGGGAATATTGGAACTAAAGCAAGAAGGGCGCGTTATAGATCGTCTCAGTTTTCAACATTTATTTAGAAAAGGTTCATCCAGCGCACTAATTGCAATACCAGTGAAAATAATTTCATCTTGGGATATCACTTTAATGGGAATCATAAGTATCAGGTATGAAAATTTTACAACCGAAATGAGTGAAAGTGATGAAGTAATCCAGCACAAATCTTGGGAAGAGTTGTCCAACAATTTTAAACGTCTACTGGATCCAGAAGTTTCCAATTTCTCTGACGTTTCCTTCATTTGTGGATCTGTTACCATTCCAGCTCACAAGAGTATACTGTCCGCAAGATCTCCGTCTTCGCTGCCATGTTTACTGCCCAAATGAAAGAAAACATCGAAAACAAGGTGCATATCACAGACATGGAAGTGCCCATCCTACGAGCCATGCTGCATCATACGTACACCGGTACAATCGAAAGTCTGAACATCGAATCTGCTGGAGATCTTCTGGTCGCTGCAGACAAGTACCAACTCGAAGACCTTAAACGAGTCTGCTGCAATTTCTTGAAAAAGAATGTGGCTGTCAAGAATGTATTAAGCATATTAAATCTCGGACATCTCCACGATCAGGATTTAAAGGAACATGCTATGAACTGCATCTGTCGCACTTGTGATAGGTTTGCTGATCTGGAAGAAACTCATGAGTGGAAAACAATGAAGGAAGAAATGCCTCACCTTGCAATGGATGTCTTGGCTTCGCTGGTCAAATCGAAATAGACGAAAGGTAGAAAGTTTTGAAGAAAGCTTGAAGGGTTGGAATTGGTAAAATTGACTATATTTGTGCATTGCAAAACTGAGTAATATGAATTTTAATTTTCTTAGAATAGCTGCAAGTGTCAAATTATGGAAGATATACCAGTATCGTTTTGGTTTAATGTTAATGATATTAAAAGTAAAAATAATGTTTTAACGTTAATCATGAGTGGAATTTTAATATTCATATATTTTTGAATTATAACAGCAAACCTTTATTATTTCTTAAAATTAAAATACTGTACGTATGATAAATATTTCATTTTAAGAGAATTTGTTAACTTTTGTTATATTTTAACCATACTATTCAGGAAATTTGTTAAATTTCTATGCATTTATATTATTGTGTTTTGAATGTGAAGTATTCATAATAGTATAATATGTAATGTATTTTTTTTTTTATTGTACTATTTTGCATTTAAAATAATTTTCGCTTATTGCAATTTATAAATTGGAGAAATTTTGTCCAATACCCATAAAAAACCTTTTTGGAGTTATTTTATAATATTTTTTTACTCTTTCAAACTTATGAAAAATCTATTGATCATATTATGTTATATATAATGCAATGATTAATGAATTTGAATGATGTGAATAAATTTGATGATGTGAAAATATAAAATTTTGATCAAAGAATTAATATTTTCATTAATATTGCTTTTGTTAGGTGTTAAACTGGAGAAAATATATCTACATGTTTTAGGTTTCAAAATATGTTTATTTTAGTCTTTTGTTATTTGATTTTTTTAGTATATGTATAAATTATAACAACGATAAAAAAATGTATTAATTTTAAATTTTGAGATATACTGTATGGTTAACATTTTTTGTTTTTCTTTTCGAGTCAAGAGATAATGTAGTATCATTTTGTTTTTTATCGTCAACATTTTTGAAAACCATTAAATATGTAATGAAAGCTTCTGGGATGTTATAATTACTATTATTAATAAGATAAAGTAAGTCCTTTAGCTACATCTTAGGCATATTGATAAAGTTCTATAGTGAATTGCACTTTGTATTTTTTTAAATAACTATTTAAAGTTTTTTTTAATACTTCAATACAGTGAAAATTTAATTAATAAATAAAAGGAATTAAAAAGAAATTAAGAAGACAAAAGGTAAGTCGGTATTTGGGAGAAAAAACAGAGAACTTTTTGGAGAATAACTTAAAACATCATTTGTGATAAAAAATTTTTAAAAGTACGAAATTTTTAAATAACAACGATCAGATATTGAAAAAAAACATTGATGCGTTGAAGTTCTGTAACTGAGGCTTGTTCCAGAGACAATACTTCAAAAAAACGTGCATAAAAGGGAATCATTTTATAATATTAAGAACTGGGCGTGAACTTTTTGGTTTCTCGTCAATAAATAACATAAAATCTTGAAATTTATTATTATTTTAAAGAAACGCTTTAAAACAGGACTGTTAGTATAATGTAAAGAGTTATAAAAGTTGCTGGAGGTTTTTTGTAAACAAAATTGTCTAAAAGTGCATGTCTGTTTACTATTATTATTGATAAAAATTATAATGATTTTTATTTTCTTTTTGAGAAAATGGTAATATAAAAATAAATTAAAAATTCGCTTTTAATTAATATGTGAGATTGAATTTTATGCCATTAAATGGAAGTATTTAATATGAACTATTTTCTTTTCTTGTATCATAATAAATAGATGCTTAAAAGGTATTAATATTTGATAGTGTTCGAAATTATTGCAAAGGTTTTAAAAACATAAAAAATTTATTTCTGTTCTTGCACAATAGTCATACTTACTTTGAAAAGATATGTGAATAGTTAAAAGTAATGTACTTTTAAAAACTAAACAACTTTTATTCAATAAGAACTAAACTAAACTAACAACTTTTATGAAATAAAAGATATTTCTCCAGTGCGATATTTATAATTTTAATAATTCTGCTAATAGTAAATATTTTGGAAAATAAAATTTAAATTTTTTTCCTGAATGAAAATGTTTGAATTATCAGCAAATTTTTGTGACTAACTATATTGAATTCAAGTTCAAATTGTAAAATGCATATACGATTTTTTTTAACTAAAATATTTCAAAATTAACTACTTCAATTTCTTTTCTGAATATTTTTTTCTCTGGTAAAAGCTTTATAATTTAATTTAAGGTAAATTTTTTTCGTAGTAAAAAAATTAATTAGTGATAAAAATTTTTTTAATTACTAATTTCTGTAAGAATTTTTTATATTATTCGTTAGGAGTTTTTTGTTATTACAAAATAAGTAGAGTGTAAAAAAATGATAAAAAAGAATAAATAATAAAAAATAAAAATAAAATGTAAATGATAATTAAATGTTTACTTTTCTTTTTACAAAATTGAGTTTAAAAACAAGTAATACAAATAAATGTTTTTTAAAGTCCATTCCAAATTTTTTTTCACCCTATTGCAGAAATGCCTTTTATAAATAATTTTTCATTCATTTTTTTATCTGGCGCCATCTATTGGTAGATACATGCAAATTAAATCTAAAGAAAAAAACTAAAATTAATTAATTAAATTTAATTACTGAAATAATATTTGAAAAAACTGTATTAACCTCCAGTGTCGTCCACTACAGGTTTCAAGAAATGTATTTGAAGTTCAGTGGATGAATAAAAAAGTATTTTATTAACAATTGAAAATTTGAACAAGATATATATAGTGGGAGTGGGAGCAAATAGAAGGATTTGAAGAATAAAAATGATAAAATAATGAATGAAAAAAATAAATAGAAAAATTATAATTAAAAAGCTTCCCTCACAAAATTGTGTTTAAAATAATAAATAAAAAATGATAAAAAAAAAAATAATGAATAAAATAAAAATTTAAAAAAGAATGATAATTAAATGTTTGCGTTTTTTTTACAAATAATAAACACTGTTTCAATACATTTGTCATTGACAATAAAAAATTTCTAACTTTTGATGTGTATCAAAATTTAATAAATAAAGATAAAGAAATTGTTTCCCTTAATATTATGGAAATCAAATTAGTGACTTGTAGCTGTAGAAGAATTATTTAATAAATACACACTTAACAAATTCTCTGCTGGAAAAAAAAAGTTTTATTATAATACTTTTAAACATATTTATTTCAATGTACCTCAGAAAAATGTTTCCAAAAATTATTATTATTCATTAAATGTTTACAGAAAAGTTTTTAAAGAGCATCATCTTAATTATTCTACATTATATTATGTAGTAATAATATGATGGTTAGCTTCAGTCTCAAATCTCTCTGTTGTATTATATTTAGGTGATTTCCTTTTTTTTTTTTTCTTTTAGTCTTTTTTTTGTATTGCGTATTTAAAATAGCTGACAAATTAACTACACATTGTCTGCATAATTGTCTGCAAATATATTTCTGACATAATTCAATAAAGGTATTGAAACCAAATGTCTTTACTTTTGCATCGACAAGAGTTTTCATTTTCCCAGTAGTTTACAAAGCATGCCAGGATGACAAATCGCCGAGTAAACAAACAAAATGGCTGCCGAAGTTCGGTGTTGTTATAAAACGCTATTTTGCAAAAAATCGCTTGCCGGCCTTGGTCCACCATGGGCTCTTGTGCCAGGGAGTTAGTTAGTTAGGTGACAGAGAGACTAGTGCTTGGTGCCACAGGTCTCTGGTTCGATTCCCGGTGGTGCCGTGGATGTTTGTAGTGGACGACTTTACACCGTAGGTATCGGGGGATAATATAATATAAATACGACTAAACAGTATTGGGCGTAGGGCTGACAACCTACCCCGTAAAAAACACGCTTCATGTTTCGGAATCTGCCTGTAGACAGATGGCCTTGGCCCAGTGGATGATTTAGGTTCGATTGTGCCCTGGGCCCAAGTTAATTTGACGGCCTTGTATATAATAATAATAATACGAATAGCAATAATGAATTTGAAACAAATGTAGGTATTGATTTTAGGCATGAATTATACACTCATGTCCATAAATTAAGGATCATTCAGAATCACACAGAAATTGAACTCTAAAATAAAAATTTCACCTGTAGAGTTATCACACACATCTTGAAGAAGAATATGCAAATTACAGGAAACCGCCAGATGGCGCGGATAGTACATCACAATGACGAGAGTGTAAGAGAGGGGTATATAAGGAATGGTGGCAAAGAAGTAAAATTGTTCACAAGCGCTTTAAAAGCCTTTCAGTGCAATAACCGCATAGTTATGGCACAAAGGAAGCATTTGGATGATTTTTTACGTGGTAGAATTATCGGACGACTGGAATGTGGACGTACCCGGCTGGAAGTATCCGAGGAACTTGGAATCGCCCAGAGTGTCATCTCCAGGCTTTGGCAACGATTCCAAGATTATGGTAATGTGAGTAGATGTTACAGCACAGGTCGCCCCCGAGTTACAACGCCGAATGAGGACCGGTATTTAGCGATTACTGCCAAAAGAAACAGACGGAGCACAGCATTAGACCTGTCTCTTCAGCTACCAGTACGACAGTTTCAAGGCAGTCCGTGTACAGACGCTTAGGGCACATTGGTCTACATGCTCGTAGGCCTGTCAGATGTATTCCACTTACAGCAACTCACTGTCGCCTGCGATTAACCTGGAGTGGAGAACATGGATTTTGAACACCGCAACAGTGGTCTGGTGTGGGGTTTTCCGACGAGTCCAGGTTTAGTTTGCAGTCTGATTATCGCCGGACTTTCATATGGAGAGCGCCAGGTACCCGTTACCACCAAGAGAACACCATTGAACGACACCGTTAAGGTGGTGCAGGATGGCTCGTTTGGGGAGGAATTATTCTTGGTTCCAGAACCGACCTGCATGCTCAGAGTGTAACGATGACAGGCCACATCTATCGGGATGTCATTCTGGAACAACATGTACGTTTTTTCGGGGCGCCATGGGTGCTGAATTTCTGTTTATGGATGACAACGCCCGTCCTCACCGTGTAAACATTGTAGACAAATGCCTTCAATTGGAGGATATCACCCGTATGGATTGGCCAGCATACTCACCGGGCTTGAATCCAATAGAGCATGTGTGGGATATGTTTGGCCGACGAATTTCAGCCCGTCAACCCCCTCCCACCTGTCAACCGGAACTTCGGACGGCATTGCTTGATGAGTGGTGTAATATTCCCCAAGATCAGATTGATAATTTGATACTCAGCATGCCTAGGCGTTGTAAGGCCTGTATTGCATCGTCCGGGAGACATACTCCATACTAACCATGTTATATTGTTTTTTGTAAATAGGTTCTTTTTTGAAATTTGCTCCAGGGACTAAAAATGCAATTTTTATGAATTATGTCAAACATATAGCATCTTTTGCTCTTTACCTTTTGTTTAATAAATAGACTTTACAAATAAGTCAAATTTGTTTTGCTTCTGTCTCTTTCTTTGCCTGAACTTCATTATCCTTAATTTATGGACATAAGTGTGTATACATATATGTATGTATATATATATATACAATTTAGAATAAAATGCTTTTAATTAAGGTCTTACAGTTGGTAAGAAACAAAATCGAATTAAAATTTTTGCCGTCTCGAAAATTTAGGCGCACCTAAAAATTTGCCGCCATAGACATGGGCCTAAACCCAAATCCGTCATTGCCTTGGCCCAACATGCGGCTGCTGCGCCAATCGTGATGATTACTAGCAAAGAATATGATCAGCAAAAAGAAGCGTATTACTTTTTAGCAATTTTTTAATTATATGAACTTACTTTTTCAATAAAAATTATGCCGCGCTTTCTTTCAACTTCTCTTTTTGGAAGGAAAGATAAATGCCTTACGGCGTTACATTTTCATTACTTCTATGGGCGGAAGAACGGGGAATCCCCATATTTACATAAGGAAAGGCTGCGTATAGGAAAATCACTTAAAAATCCTATACATAAAGATGAACCTGACATTTATGAAGATTTCTAACATTAACTATACACCTGCTATTAATGTTTTGTCATTATTTATTTATTGCGTTTCTATACCTGAACATAATTTGTTTAAAATATATCTGGATGTTTTTTATTCACTCTTCAAAATAATATCATTTTATATAAATGATTTATTACAAATTCATGTCGACTGTTTGGGAAACAAGTGTTTTTGTAGTATGAGAACTTGACTTGGCTTTGTAGTTTGGTATGCTCGCTGAAGTTGCTTTATCTGAATTTATCCTTATGTTGATTAAAATACTACAGAAAAAACTGCAATAGGTAAACTAGTCATGGAAAAAGTATTATCTTTATTATTATTGTTTTTTTTTTATCTCTTTTAATGAAGTGAAAAAACATATTGTAAAGTGGAAAAAAAAAATTTTAAGAAATTTTTTTGTATAACTTGTTAAAGTAAAGCTGAATTTTTGTAATTATTATTCAATCATTATTACGACTAAAAATATAATGTTTATGGAGGTTGTATAAATACAAGACTTTTGCAGGAAAAACTAGTAAGAAAAATGAAAATGCAGTGAAAATGGTTTGTGAGATAACCATGAATATTTATAAGTTTGCAATATTTTGAAATAAAGTAGTTATTTGAGGGTTAAGAAAATAAATTAATTAATGTCAATTCATTATTAAAAAAAATAGTATCCATTTAGTCTTAGTCTAAGTAGTGATCAATTTTAAATATTTGAATGTCAAATAAAATATCGTTAATTGCAGTTTAACTTCGATTTAACAAATAGAACAAAATATTAAGGAAGAAAGAATAATTGATAAAATAAATATCATTAGGAATTTTTTTTTAATAAAAACGACTTAAAGAAATAGGTTTTTGATACATAAAATTCAAAATAAATTCGATGGGTATAATGGGTGAAATTTCATACGACTTTTGTTAACATTATTATTCAAATTAAAACAAACTGATGCTTATGCACAAAACTTGTGCATTTCAAAAAAAAAAAAAAAAAAAATTTTAAGAAAAATGGCTGGTGAACTGCATGCGCTGTTTTGAATAAAATAGAGTTATTCGGCGATAATAAATTTTATTTGTGTAATTTCATTATAAAAAAAACATCCTCCTAACTACTTTGTTTTACAAAATCATAGTGAGTAATTCTAAATGTTTGCAGTCTAAAAAAATATATCTCGTATGTATTAATTTTATGGTAGATAACAGATAAGTTAAATATGAAGTAATAAATAATAAATAAATTATTTAAAGAAATATCATTAGAAATTTTAAATAAAAAAGATTTAATGAATGCGTTTTTGGAACATAAAATTCAAAATGATGTGTATAATGGGTGAAATTTCATAAGACTCGTGTAAATATTGTTTAATGATTACCAAAATTAAAAAAATAATGCCTATGGAGACTGTGTAAGTGCACGTATGACAGAAAAGAAGTAAAATCTAAATGAATTTGTTTGGTGAGATGTATACAATATTCCGAAATAAAATAAAGTTACTCGGGGTTAATAAACTGAATTAGTGTAAATTCATTATAAAAAGTAACAATAGTTTAACTATTTTGGTTTGCAAAATCATAGTTTAAGTAATAAACTGCCAGGATTCGAACCTGAAGTACCAAAGGTCAGAGCACTAGCCAGTTGGCTAACAGGCCGCTTTCAAGTAAGAAGAATGTAAGAAAATCACTCAAAAATAATTGGATACACAAATTTAGCAACCTTATACATTTAGATTTTATAAGGAAATTTTTCTTGTTGAAATTTGTGGTGTTTATTATTTTTTCATGTCATACAAATTCTTTAGCTTAGTATGATAATATTTATTAGTATTTGTGGGAAATTTTAACAAATGTATCTCCGTATAAGTACAAGATTTGTGTGCAATTGTAAAGAAAATAATAACGTAGGTGAAATGATTGGTGAGATAATTAGATGTATACGATATTTTAAAATAAAATAGGATAAGAAATGCATTAGTGTAAATTCTTATATATATATTATTTTAATTATTTCGTCTTACAAAATCATAGTCTATGTTTATTTTCAAATGCCTTAAAATAAATGCATGTTAATAAATTTTTTTTTGTATCAGCAAGAAGTTATAGGGTTTATCAACATAGAATCGAGTATGAAGGAACAAATATTAGAAAAATAAGTGAGTTGTGAGAAAATTTCATGAATATATTAATTAAAGTACATTTATGTTAAAAAATTCTGCATTTCAATGAAGGTAATTAATTGGTTAAATATAAATAAATTCGTAACATTTTCTTCGGAGTTGTTACTATTCTGGTATATGATCTTCAAAAAGTTAACAAACTTACATATAAAATCTTTCAGTACGAATGATGTGCAGTATTTAATATTGGGTAGAAAATTTGAAACTAAATATCGTATTTCAAAAGAAATGTGAGCGATTTTAAGGAAAACTTTAAATGCCAAACAAAGTTTTGGATAATTAAATTTCTAATGAAGTGATAAAAAAAAAATGTAGTAACACAATAGGGAAAAATTATAAATTCAAAAATAATTAAATTCCCTTACAAAAATAAATTTTGTAAAATATGACAAATGCAATCGAAATAAAAAAAAAAAAAATGGAATTAAAATTAAAAATGTAAAAAAAAATAAATTTTTGCGAAAAATAAAAATAAATAAATTCTTTTACGAAAATAAGTTTTGTAAAATAAAATAAATTTGAAAGAAGCAACAATAAAAATAAATTCCTTTATAAAAAAAAAAAAGTTTTGTAAAAAATAAAAAAAAATTTTTTTTTAATTAGATTAAAATAAAAAAATAAATAAATAAATTTCTTCACCAAATAAATTTTGCAAATATAAAATAATTATCTGTATAATAATATAAATACGTAAAATATTCCAATAAAAAGCAAATTAAAAAATAATCAAATTTAATAAAAATAAATAAATTCGTTTCCTAAACATGTTTTATAAAATAATCTAATTAAAAATTAAGAAGAAATCCAATTAAAATAGTTTCATATTTCGCTTACAATAGCTTCATATTCACATCCGGTTGCTCGCGCTTCTCTGATAACGTCAACTGATAACGTAACTTCCGTGTACCGGAAACCTACAGCTATTACTTAAGACTCTTGTGACGATCGGGAAAAAGTTACTGTTTGCAGTTAGCCGTCTTCGATTCTAAGTTCGTTCTCTTGAAATTATAATTTAATTCAGGACCAGGTGTTTGTATTTTTCGCTATTTGATTTGATCTAAAAGCCATACTTTCAACAGAATATGTTGATGTGTTCAAAAAACAGAAAAAACATGGGCAAAACAGAAAAAAAATTCCAATTTATTTTTAGGTTCATGCGCGATCCATTTTACGAGTTGGATGATAGTATGTACATTCCGGAAACTAAAATTTTAAATTTGAACAATGAATGGACTGTAAAATTTTCCCGATTGCAAATTAAATTTGATATGGAAGTTTCTCGAAAATCTACTACTGAAACGGCTCATTTCTCGGGAATATTGGAACTAAAGCAAGAAGGGCGCGTTATAGATCGTCTCAGTTTTCAACATTTATTTAGAAAAGGTTCAACCAGCGCATTAATTGCAATACCAGTGAAAATAATTTCATCTTGGGATATCACTTTAAAGGGAACCATAAGTATCAAGAATGAAAATTTTACAACCGAAATGAGTGAAAGTGATGAAGTAATCCAGCACAAATCTTGGGAAGAGTTGTCCAACAATTTTAAACGTCTACTGGATCCAGAAGTTTCCAATTTCTCTGACGTTTGCTTCATTTGTGGATCTGTTACCATTCCAGCTCACAAGAGTATACTGTCCGCAAAGATCTCCCGTCTTCGCTGCCATGTTTACTGCCCAAATGAAAGAAAACATCGAAAACAAGGTGCATATCCCAGACATGGAAGTGCCCATCCTACGAGCCATGCTGCATCATACGTACACCGGTTTAATCGAAAGTCTGACCATCGAATCTGCTGGAGATCTTCTGGTCGCTGCAGACAAGTACCAACCCGAAGACCTTAAACGAGTGTGCTGCAATTTCTTGAAAAAAAGAATGTGGCTGTCAAGAATGTATTAAGCATATTAAATCTCGGACATCTCCACGATCAGGATTTAAAGGAGCATGCTATGAACTTCATCTGTCGGTCTTGTGATATGTTTGCTGTTCTGGAAGAAACTCATGAGTGGAAAACAATGAAGGAAGAAATGCCTCACCTTGCAATGGATGTCTTGGCTTCGCTGGTCAAACTGAAAGGTTGAAATTTTGAAGAAAGCTTGCAGTGTTGGAACTGGTAAAATTCACTATATTTGTGCATTGCAAATTGAATAATATGAATTTTAATTTTTGTTAGAATAGTTGCAAGGGTTAAATTATGGAAGGTATACCAGCATCGTTTTGGTTTAACGTTAGCGATATTAAAAGTAAATAATATTGTTAAAGTTCACCACGATTGGAATTTTAATATTTGAATTATAATAGCAAACATTTATTATTTCTTAAAAATTAAAAATACTGTATGTATGATAAATATTTCATTTTAAGAGAAAATTTTTGTTATATTTTAACCATACTATTCAGGAAATTCATTAAATTTCTATGCATTTATATTATTGTGTTTTGAATTTGATGTTTTCATAATAGTATAAAATGTGATGTATTTTTTTTATTGTACTATTCTGCATTTGAAATAATTTTCGCTTAATGTTATTTATAAATTGGCGAAATTTTTGTCCAATACCCAAAAAACCTTTTAGAGTTATTTTATAATATTTTTTTACGCTTTCAAACTTATGAAAAATCTATTGATCATATTATGTTATATATAATGCAATGATTAATGAATTTGAATGATGTGAATGAATTTGATGATGTGAAAATATAAAATTATCAAAGAATTAATATTTTCATTAATATTGCTTTTGTTAAATGTTATACTGGAGAAAATATATCTACATGTTTTAGATTTCAAAATATGTTTTTATTTTAGTCTTTTGTTATTTGATTTTTAGTATATGTATAAATTATAACAACGATAAAAAAAAATCTATTAATTTTAAATGTTGAGATATACTGCATGGTTAACATTTTTGGTTTTTCTTTTCGACTCAAGAGATAATGTAGTATCATTTTTTTTTTATCATCAACATTTTTGAAAACCATTAAATTTGTGATGAAAGATTCTTTGATGTTATAATTACTATTATTAATATAATTGTCAGTCCCTTGAGCTACATCTTGGGCATATTGATTAAGTTACTATAGTAATTGCACTTTGTATTTTATTTAAATAAACTATTTAAAGTTTTTTTAATAATTTAATACAGTGCAAATTTAATTAATAAATAAAAGGAATTTAAAAAAATCGTATAATTTAATGTTCGTATAATTTAAAGAATTATAAAAGTTGGTGGAGGTTTTTGTAAACAAATTGTCTAAAAGTACATGTCTGTTTACTATTGCTATTGATAAAAATTATAATGATTTTTATTTTCTTTGAGAAAAATGGTAATATAAACATAAATTTAAAATTTGCTTTTTGTCATATATAAATTAATACGTGAGATTGAATTTTATTTCATTAAATAGAAGCTTTATTATATACAGAAAGTATTTAATATGAACTATTTTCTTTTTCTTGTATGATAACAAATATAGATGCTTAAAAAGGTATTAATATTTGATAGTGTTCCAAATTATTGTAAAGGTTTTAAAAATATAAAAAATTAATGTCGATTCTTGCACAGTCATACTTACTTTAAAAAGACATGCGAATAGTTAAAAGTAATGTACTTTTAAAAACTAAACAACTTTTTATGAAATAAAAACTAAACTAAGCTAACAACTTTTTATGAAATAAAAGATATTTCTCCAGTGCGATATTTATAATTTTAATAATTTGATTGAATTCATGTTCAAATTGTGAAATGCATATACGATGCCAAATAAATTTTCAAAAGAATTAGCTACTTAAATTCCCTTTTCTTTTCTCTGAATTATTATTTTTCTGTAGTAAAAGTTTTATAATTTAATTCTAAGGGTTAATTTTTGCGTCGT
Organism: Caerostris extrusa; assembly: GCA_021605095.1. NCBI lineage: Eukaryota > Metazoa > Arthropoda > Arachnida > Araneae > Araneidae > Caerostris > Caerostris extrusa. Next base: position 50,734 of record BPLR01020087.1, read on the forward strand.
AGGGAAAAAATTAATTGAAGTGATAAAAATAGTTTTAATTTACTAATTCCTCCAAGAATTTTTTTCATATTATTCATTAGGAATGTTTTTTATTACAAATAAGTAGAGTGTAAAAAATGATAAAAATAATAACAAATAAAAAATAAAATATAAATGATAATTAAATATTTACGTTTCCTTTACAAAATTGAGTTTAAAAACAAGTAATATAAAAAAAAAAAAAAAAATTTAAGTCAATCTCTACTTTTTTTTTCACTACATTGCAGAAGAGTCCTTTGTAAATACTCACATTCATTTTTTTAAGTTTATCTGGCGCCATCTATTGGTAGATACATGCAACTTAAATCTAAAAAGAACTAAAATTAATTAATTGAATTTAATTACTGAATTAATATTTCAAAAACTGTATTAACATTCAGTGTCATCCATCAAGTTTCAAAAATGTATTTCAACTTGAGTGGATGAATAAAAAGTATTTTATGAACGATTTGAAAATTTGAACAAGATATATATAGGGAGAGTGTGAGCTAATAGAAGAATTGAAGAATATAAGAAATGATAAAAATAATGAATAAAAAAAAATAAATAGAAAAATTCCTAATTAAATGTTTGCATTTTCCCTCCCAAAATTGTGTTTTTAAAATAATAAATAAAAATGATCCAAAAATAATGCATAAAATAAAAATTTAAAAAAAAATGATAATTAAATGTTTGCGCCTTTTTTTGCAAATAATAAGCACTGTTTCAATACATTTGTCATTGACAAAAAATTTCTAACTTTTGATGCGTATCAAAATTTAATAAATAAAATAAAGAAATTGTTGGCCTTAATATTATGGAAATCAAATTAGTGACTTGTACCTGTAGAAGAATTTAATAAATACACACACTTAACAAATTCTCTGCTGAAAAAAGTTTTATTTTAATACTTTTAAAACATATTTATTTCAATGTACCCTGTGAAAAATGTGTCCAGAAATTATTATTATTCATTAAATGTTCACAGAAAAGTTTTTAAAGCACATCATCTTAATTATTCTACATTATATTATGAAGCTATAACATGATATAGTTAGATACAGTCTCAAATCTCTCTGTTGTATTATATATTTAGGTGATTTCTTTTTTTTTTCTTTTAGTTCTTTTTTGTGATGCATATTTGAAATAGCTGACAAATTAACTACAATAATGTCTGCGTCATCCAAGTTGGAAAATTAAATTATTT